>VUQG01044804.1:24552-48646 GCA_015106755.1 Etia nguti | reverse complement strand
AGTGTTTTAATAAAGAGCTCCCCCTACCAGCTTGGGGTCAAACAGCAAGCTCAATCTCTGTGTGGTGCTTCCTTGGTAAGATTCCTCTGCTTGCCACAATATTTTGTGTGCTTCATTGCTTTAAGGTGAATCAAAAACACTAGAATATGTAATACAAGAGGAATAAATACTGGACTTTGTGTTATTACTCATTGAGAACCTGGTTAAAATATTTATCCGTGACATTTCCTTTATTTAAAAAAAGTCGTAATGGAAGTCTGGGCTTCCTAAGTGGCAGGGGCTTCTCAGATATCATTACTAAAAGCCTGGGAAGCATGTGTGCATGTGATATGTTGTGAGTATTCGTATGAGAATGTGTGCGCGTATGCGAGAGAGATTTTGGATGTCTTAGATGTTTTTCACAGTTCATCTGTGTTGACATCTGGCCAAACAGCTGGACTCATCTGGACAAACACACACAGACAGTCCACGCTTTTCCAAGTGCTTCTCCTCTCAGACTTCCTTACACTTTTCCTCTCCTTCTTACTCACCCTTCATTTGTTTGTCTCCCATGTGTTACAGATATGGGACATTTATACATATCTGTTTTTTATTGTATATACATGCACTTGTTCTTTAACTTGTTTTCTTAATCTAGAATTGTAATGTCTAGTGTAGCATAGTATATTTATGTGTTTATCTGTGCATGTTTTCCAGAAAGGAAATGTGAACCATATGTAGGCCATGTTCAGCATTCCAGGACTTTAAGTTCAACAAGCTTTCCATTCATCGTGAACACTCGGTGATCTCTTAGGGACAGCTGATACTGGTCAATGTTCCATCCTTGTACTGCAACATGTAAAATGCAGTTTTTGATACCTTGAATGGAAAAGTTCTGGTTAAACATTGAACAGTTTTAACCCTCGGTTGGTTTTTACATTTTAGCTTTACATGCATAGCAAAATAGTAATTTAGATTTTTTGAGAAAAAACGTTTTTTTTTTAATTGAATTAATAACTTAATTGATGAATCCTATTTAAAACTGTGTTTTTTTGTTTAAAAACTGAACATAGTGTTATTTCAGGCAGACCTTCAAGTCAAACTCATCCTTAGTCTCAGAGGCTCAGCTGATCTCAGTGCCAGCCCACATCAACTGAGGGTTCGGCTGATGTCCTTTTATGCATCAAACTGTCAAGTCTAATATAGGATGTGTTATTTAAACTGCCCACAGTTGCTGTGTCTCTGCAAGCCACTTCGCAACTCACTCCAATCATAGGTCCTCCGTTCAAGCTTTATCTGACTTATCCATGTCATAGTTGTTTCTGTGGGAGGTCTTGCAGCTCTATCTGCCTTACATTTTTCATGTATGTGCATGGAAGGACTAAGAGGTCCAAAAAGAGAACCAAGCTCATAAACATAAACTACTTCAAGTGGAAATAGCAACCTCTTTTGACTTATATGCGTTTGGGCTTTTTTTTTTTTTACACTTTTTTATTCTCTGACATATTAGTATCCCTCAAAAGCAAGTCATTATATCTCAAGGAAAATTGCAGTAATTTTATTTTAATAGGGAGAGATCACTTGGAAGACTTGAACATGATTTATTGAGATCCACAAATTCGTGTATTTGGCAATTAGACATCATGGCAGAACAGACTCCCAGTGGTGATAGGATTTAAGACGGGAGCCCCCGGAGTCTAGACACTGGTGGTGGTGAAGACTGAGGCTTAGATGAAGCTCTGATGGGGGGGGAGGTTAGTTGCACTGACGGTGGGCAAGAAGATGATTGGACTAGAGTCATGATGTCAGTACTGAGATTGACAGCTTGGGAAAGTGGTAGTGATGTTGTATTTTGAAATAAGCTTTATAAAGCTTTAAGCCTTGCTTTTTCATTACATTCCCATCCACTGTTGCTCAGTTACACTTATGGAGTGTAACTGGTGATTGCTGCAGCGATTCTCAGTTGAGACATTTACTTTTAGGTTGCACGGAACCAGTGACTAGTACGCAACGGTGTGTTTTTGGTAAAACACATTTGCCATTTCCAACTTTAGCAGGAACAGTTTTGGTGCACAGTATTGTTCTTTGTTGGAGATTGCTGAAGTGAACTGTAACTGAAGGTTGACAGTACTCTGGCTTCCTGGCTCCCTGACATGCATGGGCTTGTTTCATTGTGTCCACTAGGTAACTTAAGTGCATCAGGATGGATTTCCATCAATCCATTCATATGATATTTTATATCATTTAAACATTTATTCATTAAATATGTAGATTATTTTAAAACCAACTGAATGGTAATAGGTCTTAGGGACCAACAGAGTTGTGTCAGCCTTACCTGGATAGATAGAGAAATGTGTTGAATGTGCATAAATATGCCCTATTAGGGAATAAACTGCGGCAGTGAGTGGTATATCACGCGTTTGGTCTTCACTTTTATCCTTGATATCTGGCTCGCTGCATTTTCTTTCTGCATAAAACATCCGAGTTTCCTGAATGTCCTTCCTGCTTGAATGAACCTAGTCTCACAAGATTACCAAAACAATAAGGTTGAAAACAAAGTCCTGTTACCACAGTGTAACTTTATTAATGGATTCCAAGAATATCCTGGAAAAGAATTCAGAGGATTTTTCATAATGTATGTCCTCTCCTAGTTTGCATTCTGTGGCTCCAGCAGTGAAAAATGTCCATGGTCAGAAAATGAAGGTTGCTTGAACAACATAATGCAAATGAACAGTTTTTTGATACAAAAGTACTAAATTGCTTAAAGTCTGCACAGTGGAAAGCTCGTCCGAAAATATTCTGTCCATGCCTCTTTTATCAAAAGATAAAGTGATCACAGCCATTTCTATCTGTTAATGTTAAATGATGTTAACTGCTTTAGACTGCACTGAAAATGCACCCAAATTAAATAGCTCGGATGATGTGAAACCCTTGCCCTCCCCCTCATGTTCCAGGCTAATTACTCATAACCTCAGTACAACAGAAACACAGGCATCATTTTGATTTGAAATACAAAACCTAAATGCAAATCAGGATGTGCTGTTCCTAACAACCCCCCACAGTAACATTTGGCAACTGCCCACCTTTTATTTTATGCTTTGACTAAGAAATCCAGCCTGACCTCATTTGAAGTGTTCTGAATGGACTTTGATGTGTGATTAACTAAGATCTGAATGCACAATAACATAGAACTTGCTTCAAAGTTATCATGTGCTGTATTCTTGTTTCTTTTCTTTTCTTTTTTAGATATGTTGAAAACGAGTGAACAGACTTTTGTAAATATTGTAGTTTTCTATTGAATAGTTTATGTAGGTTTGCTTTTTATTTCACATTTTTTATTTGTACTAAGACAAAAAAAGTAGAAGCTGCATCTATATGAAGGCATCAGTACTAATGCATAAAGCTCTCTAACATTTAAAAGTTGCATCTGTATGCAATTATGCAATTACCCATGTCTGTTTTCTTGCTTTTTTTGTTTCTTCCCCAGGTCTGTTTCCGGCTGTGTTGAATCTAGCGACTATGGCTGATATAACAACCAATGCTACCTGTGGTTCAACGGGTCCAGAAATGTTCTGCAAGCTTGTGGAGCACGTTCCAGGACAGCCTGTGAGAAATGCACAGTGTCGAATCTGCAACCAAAGAAGTGAAAATCCCACGGGTAAGGAAGAGTCACATCCACATGAGACTTATAGTCTTAGTGATTACAACAATTAATCATTCTACATTAGTTAATTAGACTATGATTGGCCAGATGTTAACCAATCATTTTGTCTGAAACGATAATTATAGAACAAAATGAGGAATCAATTGCAACATGACAAGATGACAATACAAAATTAGCCTGCAATCATTATTCAAATAGTCTACCAGACTGACATAATACAATGGATCAATAATTCAATTAACCGCTCAGCCAGTCAAATACCCAATCAGTTTGTCAGTGAAGCACTCCATCATTAACTAGTATCCAGTCATTAGTCAACAAACCAATTAGTCAGCTATCAGCCAGCCAGTTCATTTGTTGGTGATATTCATTAAACGGAGCCCATTATCCTTTTCTTTATTTTCTTAGTGTATACTCTTACATTGGTGCATGCTCATATTAGTGATGGGCAATGGTTTAAATAATGAGGTTAACGTGTATCCATACTAGCCTAATGCTTAGTCTTTAGCGTGCTCTCAACATGTTTCAGAACATTGTTATGTTTTGTTTTTTTTAACTTGTGGCTCTTTTTGCCATTTTGAGCAGATATCCTTAATGAAATTTTATTTATATAGCACCAAATCACAACAGCAGTTGCCTCAATGCACTTTATATTGTAAGGTGAAGACGCTAAAATACTACAAAGAGAACCAGGCTCAGTGGCTATCTGCCACGACAATCCCTAATATGTTCATTAACAATGTGTTCAGTATGTTCCATTAACAATTAGCTGTGTTTTGGTAGGGTATGTAGATCAGTTCTTGGCTGTGTAAAGTGAGTTAATGGGGTCTTTACACCATCAGGTTGCCCAGCATTCAGAAATAGTTCAGTAAATAGCCCAGTGCTTATAAAAGCACTAAAAGAGCAGTTGACAATTGGTGGGTGAAATTTAAAAAACCTCTTTGCTGATGCTTTGGTCTTTGTATTTTGTGTAGAAAACAATTTATTGTTTCCAAACACTCACCATCTGCTCGCCAAGTAGTAGTAAAACTCTGAAAAGTGCAACACAACGTATTGGTTTTAGAGACATGTAACAACTTTAGTTTAAAGGTGAACGTTCTGTGTTTCTGGTGTGGGTCACACACTTTCAAATTTTGCTATCAGTCAGCCAGTAGTTGGCAAGAATTTACAGACAAGCAGTGTTGGGGAGTAACGGGATACATGTACCGGTGTTACGTATTTAAAATACAAAATATGAGTAAGTGTATTCCGTTACAGTTACCGTTTAAATAGGCGGTAATCAGAATACAGTTACTTTGTTGAAATAAATAGAATACACGGCGGTCATTTCCTGTTTCATATGTTAGGCTATGCCCTCTCTATGCCTTCTCCAATTTGGGTGATTAAATGCAGACGGGCGAAGGTTTAGCCCAAGTGGATGAGCATGTAGTCATATATCGCATGGCGGAGAGCAGCCGGTACGACCCGCGGCCCTCTATTTTATTTATTTATTTATTTACTCATTTTCCATCTGGGATTAATACAGTTTCTCTGATTCTGATTGCTGAAAAACCAAACAAAACACGTAATAAGAGACTCTAATGTAAGCGTCCTGTTAATGTTGGTGGCGTCAGTTACACAATGGACCAAGAGCCATCAGTGCACAGTCAGGAATGCATTTCCGACACCACTTCATAAGAAGAATGGGATGGGGGAAACTTCAGTATCTTCGATGTACTATTGCTGTGTGATTTTTGCTACTATTAATGAAGGCTACTCGCCACCGAGCTAACATTGTTAGCTGGCATTAGCTGAGGTTAGTTCATAGACTGCAGACTGTTAGGCCGTTTCTAAATATTCAAATACGCGAATCTGTACTTGCGTTCTCGCTAGTCCGAAATTCGTAAGTTCACATGGGAGTCCAGACTTTCCGAGAACGCAGCGTGATCGTTCTACAATTAGAATGGCAGTGTACTTGATGACATCACAGCTCCATCCCCTCTTTTGGAAGGGGTTTGGAACTGAACAAATATTTAAAATATAATCTGATCATTTTTGGAGCAGCCTTCAGGATCTCCAGTATTAACATGCTGTTTTTAGACTTGATGGATAGCATTAACAACCTGCTAGCTGCAAATAATCATGTGCAGTTCCACATGATTATTAACAGACAAAAAGAAAACATATTACTGATACAGAAATAGTTTTCTATATGATATCACTGCAAAAAGTGCAGCCTTACCTAATGTCCACCCTCCTGTTACTCATTTTATATTAAGATTTAAAAATCTAGTTGGTATTGGTATGGCGAGTAACCTTCAGTAATAGTCATAAATCACACAGTAATAGTACATTCATGTAGTTGCAAAAAGCATGAGAATATATTAAGTAATCCAAAGTATTCAGAATACGTTACTCTCATTGAGTAACTTAACGGAATATGTTGCAAAATACATTTTGGGCCATGTATTCTTCTGTAATCTGTAGTGGAATACATTTTAAAAGTAACCTTCCCAACACTGATTTTATGCTATATTGGAACCACTGTGACAGCTTTTTGAATAATAATAATAATAAAATTGATACTGATAATAAGAAAGTAATATTATATATTACCAGTAGTTACTTCACTCCTTATTGCTTGATGTCGTTGAAAGTCAATGACTTTCTGTAGTTTTCGGGCACTCTTACTTTTATAAAAGTGCCTATAAGAGTGTCTTCATGTATACTGGAATACTAGAGTTTGTATACTGGACTTTCATTGAGAGACTAAAACTTCTGCAGATTTTAAAATGATGTCAGGATCCTACACCCTATATAAACACTGGGTGTAATTTCTGATTCTAAAGAAGTCAAACCAATACCTAATTCACCAAAGTCAACAGGGGATGATACTTCTGGTTTCAAAAATCTCTCCTACTGCATGGAAGTCAATGGGAAAACTGCCCTTTACTCCACTTGATCTGAGACCTCAGTAAAAAAAATTACCCAATGGGTTTATGGTCACTACTTCTACTCCTACAGGCTGTAAAGAGGCTTCTTTCTGCTCTGAATTTGGTCTTTTTTTTAACAGGAAATTCTAGTGACTTTATGAGACAACCTTAAGTGGCCATTAAAGGAATGATAATATGACTTGTCAGGGCCATTTCCTGCTCTACACCAAGTATGGTTTCTTTATTATACTAACATACTTTTACTTAATCCTTTTGAGTGCACTGCTTTAGTAACTTTCCTTAAGTAAAGCCTCTTCTATAACTGTGATTCTAAATATTACCTTATCAGAAGAGTCCCTTGGGAATGTTCTGCTGCTTCTGTGCTGAAAGTCTAGCTCTGCCCTGTCTTCAAGACATTCTTTCATGCCAATACTAGAAATAGAGCACGAGATATGATGATTTTCAGCCGTTTAAAACAAATAAGTTCATTGTAAGTTATCCACTGTTTGTTTAGGCTGCTCTTCCAATGGCTGAGCAGTTCTCAGAGGGGAAACTCTTAGCATGATTAAGGTGCAGAGGTCCTTGCAGTACTTTACACACAATTTTAACAGTTAAAACACCCTTAAGAATTCAGCTGAAGCTTGTCTATAAACAACTGTAAATGCATGTAGTGAAAATCTTAGGCATGACTCTCTAACTGAATGAATTTGACACAAAAGACTCAGAAAAAAGGCACTGTTAAAGCTTGCTTAGAATTTTTTTGAAATAAATATTTGATCCGTGATTCTTTGTAGCTAACCCAACTTTAATTTACTGCTTGAAGATTCTAGTACAAGTAACTTCTTAGGCCAAGTATGTACTTCGTTTACAACTTTGAATTTGCAGTTAAATCTGTTCGAAGCACTTATACATTATGAGCCTTCTACTAAAGTGTTTCAGCTTTGTGTAAAATGCATGGTAGGACACCTAACCACATTTAGAGCTTATGATTTATGCCTTTAATGGTGCCTAAAATTTATAGAGGATTCGAACCCACTCTTAGGGTTTCAATGGGGCTCTGATTCACATTCTCATTCTAAATATGTTCACATGATACGTGATGACTTTGGAAATATATACAGCTTCTCTTGTAATTGAAAAACTATAGCTCAGTCGGTTACCATGACAACTGGAAATCTGCCATAGTAACAGTAGCTTATACTTCTGCATCATATATGCAACAAACTACTTAGATGTCAAAAATGTGACACTTAAATTGTTATTTGCTTTACATTTATATAGTTAAGATGATGATGATCATTTTATCTGCATCTCAGTTTCAATACAACAAATCCAGGAACAGGTTTTCAGCAAAACTTTATTTTTCAGTGCATGAACGGAATACCATATCAAGGTCATAGCCTATCCTTTTCAATCCATTTTTAAATATTTTTCTCTTTTTTTACATAAAAAAATAATGGAGCGATTTAATATACCTCTATTTTTTTCTCCCCAAAAGAGCACTCAGCAAGTATTTATAAAGGTGCTGTACAATGTACAAACATTTACATCTACTGTTCCTACAGAATGTAGAAGATACCACAAGGATTGTGTTTTTCTTTTTTTCTAATGAAGCAATGCAAGGCCACAGTATGATGCAGAGATGTGAAACAAAATTGTTCAAATGAAAGCATAAAGATGTACTACAGTGCAGGGGACATACAATAAAAGAGGATATTATCTGATTCTGAACCAGGGTGAACTGTCTTTTTCAGCAATCGGGGTTGGATTTACTCATTCAACCAACCAAACTATTGCACAAAAGCCTACCACTGATTGGCTCAAAGTACATCCTCTGGGGATTTGTAACCTGAAAACTCCTTTATACAATCACAGACTTCAACCACCATTCAGCTCTCATTGATAACGACTTTATCACACATTTGCTACAATTCAGTTTTCCCTGAGCTCATCTGAATGTGTTTATTTCAAAGTTGTATTTGCAAGTATATTGAGTATATTTGCTTATCACTTCAAAAATCTTTTAAAGCGGACCTATTATGCTTCATTTTCTGCCTGGCAAAAACCTCAAATAATGAGGTCATTGTACACACAAGTAGACCAAGTGAGCCAAAAGCTCAGACTGCTCTAAATGGTTTGTTATTTTCAGACAGCATTTTATTTGAAAGAATGCTAAAGACACACAGCAGCCCCTCCCACCTGCTGTTTCTGTTTGCCAAAAAGAAAAAAATTTGGCTTAAAGGTAAGGGCCAAGGAACTAAAAAAAACATTTTTCCAGACAGAGAATGACCTGAATGCTACACAATGGCCCAATATAACTTAAATGAGTATTATTATTAGGCAAGTAGGCAAAGTGACTCTTATGGTGTCCAAGCATAAAAATATGGAGCTATAAATCAGCATAATATGTCCTCTTTAAAGTAACAGTGAAATCTGACTATTTCTTATTTTTATAGACTGCACATTATAAAACTACACTGGTCTTCTCAGTGCTATTGGCTCTCTTTAATATGTAAGGTGGAGTGTTTTCTGCATACCTGCCTTATTTCAGCAGCTTGTTCGGTATCTTAGTAAACCACATCATTCTCTGGCCTCTTTCATCCTTCAAGCTACCCTGGCACATAATCACACAGCAGGATTGACAAAATACCTACAATATAAACCCTCATTTTTCTTTTCATCAACAAGCGAATGTAAAACAACCAGAGACATGATTCAGAACTTGCACAGCATTACATAAATTGCCATTTCCCCCTTTAACAGTGATCCTTTCAAAAAACCAAAAAAATAAAATAAAATAAAAAACAATAATAAACGGCAATGTTTTGGTAGCAAGTCAACATCACAAATTAAATACAACTCATGGTCAATCTGTTATGCTACAAGGGCAGATGTGGTGCAATGGAATTAATAGATAGAATTTGCAAAACATGACACATTCAAATATATATATATACATATATATTATATTTCACAATGAGACACATTTTGAGCAATTTTAAACATTTGGTACAGCAGTTTGCACGTTACGTCTATACATTTCATGAACTACAAATTTCATTGGTAATTCCTACCACTGAAGTACATTGGAAATAAGGTGAAAGCTCAAATAACATGGGACAAATTTCTGAAAGTCTTTATCAAAATGCGGAATGGCTTGGTACAGCTACATATACATATATTCATCTATTACCTCAATAAATTACACACTGGTTAGTTATCATACACATGGTAAACAAGATCTCAAACCACAAGTTTCTGGTCTTTTTAATGATACTGTCTGTATGATGGTGTGTCATGACTATAGCCGTAGAACAGTCTAGATTACCCAGTAACACTTGCTGTATTTGCCTGGTGATCAGAATGAAAATTATAAATAAGAAAGGGGTTCATCCTCAGCGATGTACAGAACACGTGCAGTAAAACAAACAGAAGGACCGACTGCATGCAGTTGAGCAAACTGATAAGAAAAAGACAGTTGAAATATCCAACAATGACACTGAGAGCGAAATTAAACCCTAGATGAGTCACACTGTATATTCTACAGACGAGAGGCGAGGGCCTTTCTCTTTTCTTTGCATATGGGTCATTGCATTGTAATGGGTGAAGCGCTGTTTGTAGTCGTCGTTCCACAGGAGGCTCGCAGGATTGGCACATATTCACATTTCTGAATGTCTGGTCTGACAAGGCCCCGAGCATGCCCTATATGCTGAAGTCCCACATCAAAGATGCTAAAGCAGCAGACAAGGCGGAGGGGGAGCTGCTACATGCCACATGTGATGTCACAGGGCTCCCACAATACAAACCTGGCCACAGTCTAAAATGGATAAATGCGGCACCATGTTGCACTTCTCTGTTTTATGGAAGAACTCAGAAAAATAATCCACTGAGGATACTGTAAAATATTCCATGGCACAGCTCACGTCCTTGTGATTCAATATTCTATCACAAAGGGTCACGGAGGACTTCTGCCTCAGAGAGGATTTTGGCTGAGCTGGGCGTTTTCCAAGGGCCAGGGCTAATAGGTCCCTTCAGGGTTTGTAGGGCTCCTGGAATACTGTTTATAGAGGCCACAAAGTTGTCCTTTAAGCTGTCTTCTTTGGATTTAGAAAATGTGTCTTCTCTTCCTTTTACATCTCTTGGTGAATTCACAGAACCTTTCCTACGCCATAAATCTTTAAAAGACAGCGGTGATTCTCTTTTGCCACTTGTCGTAGTCCTGTTTTCTGTAAGTTTGCCCTTGGCATCAACGTCTCTGTGCCCTGAGTCTTTACCTGTATCTTTCTCGCTCTCTCTTAGTGTATTAGACAGTGTCCTGTGGCGGTGAGATTCCCCAATCGACCTTCTTTTAAAGCTTTCTTTCTCATGGAGAGACCTGGTCCTTTCTCTTCTCCCTTCCATCTCCAATCCTTGAGGGTATTTTCCAATCTCAAAATTCCCCCCTTTGCCATTTTTCTTTTCATGACCTAAGCTTTCTCTACTGGATGAATCCTTTAATCTCTGCTGAAGGCCTTGTTGATTCTCGGTGCGTTGCAGGGCTGATATCCCTTGCTGTCCAACGTGAGCAGACTTCCCAGGACTTGCAGATTGTGTTTTTGTCTGTGTGATAGGCACCCTTTTTCTGTTCAGTGTTGCTTCCTGTGCCTGACTCTCAGTCTTTTTGGGACTGTGTAGTTGCTCTTTGGCTTTAGGAAAAGATTCCCCTGTTTTCTTTGGGCTGCTTAGCTCTCTGGAGTCGTTCGTGGGCCTGGTCCTCTTGTAGAACTTCACATGCTCATTGGAGGTGGGAAGGAGCCCTTCTCCCTCCGTGTCCGCCCACTCAAAACTTTCCTCCACTGAGCTTAAACCCCCGCTGCTGCGGGGTTTGCGGCCTTGTGAAGAAAGTGTGCTCCAGCTGCGAGAATGCTTCAGTTTGCTGGAGAAAGGAGAGGAAACAAAGGTGGAAGCCCCGGTGGGATATGGAGAGGAAAGGGGTGATGTGTCAGAGAAAACCTCTCCAAAATAGCTTGTGGGTGAAATGACTTTTTGATCACGTCGACCTGCAAGAGCAGCACAAATTCTACATGAGGAGACAGTAGGTATGCAAGGATATTAAATATTGCACACAAAATACTTTAATTCAGAATAACAGGGAAAGTAAATAAGATGATATTATATAGAGTTAAGGTGGGAAAGCATGTGGGAAAAAAAATTACCAAGGTAAAAGAGAAGAGCCCAGTAAAAGCAGTGAAGGTGTTAGTGTTGGTGCTCAGTGTAATAGCACATAGTAGAGGAAGCTGTATTACCTGCATCAGGGGAAAGAGAAGAAACGCCAAAGGAGGCAGACAGTTAGAGAGTTAATGACTAAATTAAAAAAAAAAAACACAGCAAAGAAAGCACATTGAAATCAATGAGGGCTTAACTACAAAACAGGCTCCATCAACTAACAAATGGATGCAGTAATTATCATTAGGTGGATTTATTGTTTGTGCATGTATTTAACTACTGGCAGTGTTCCTTCCTTGTAAACTGGGAAACAGCAGCTAAACTCTTTAGGAAATAAAACAATTTAGTTTCTATCTAAAATTTCATGTAAACATAAAAAAAAAATTAAAAGGAACTGGCTGACTTTGGCATACCAGTTTAATAACACAGCTCTAAATATCAAGCTACAGCCAGCAGACGGAAAGTTTAGATAAGCATTAATATTGGAATGATGGGGAAACAGCTGCCCTTGCTCTGTAAAGGAAAAGGTCAAAATAACACCCACACCCTTACACACACACACACACACGCACACACACACACACACACACACACACACACACACACACACACACACACACGTATGATATTCTACAATTATGTCTATTTATGTCATTCAGCCTCTGGCAACCAAATGCTTTAGTTTCCTGTTATTCTGCACTGTAAAATCCACCCAAAAAGATTCTAACCTGAGTGATAATACAACATTTCCAAGCACAAAGTTTGCCCATATAAAATGTAACAAACTGAATAGTTTCAAATGATGTACTCACTCGCATCTTGAGCAAGACCTGCCCCGGGTCTCAGCAGCAGTACCACTTTGTTTCCTCCGGCCTGGATCAAATCAATAGCCCGTGTATGGGAAATGCCACGAGCCGGCTCCCCGTTAATCTCCACTATCTCATCTCCAACCTGTTGGTAATTCAGAAAATGCAATTGTAATACTAAAACATACCTATGAACACTTTGCATATTTTGCCACGAACAGTCAAATTCACTGAAACACTTTGCTATCAAAAATTAAAAATTTATGCAGTGCACACATGCATACACTCCCTTTCTCACATAGACACATCCGCCCACACACACACACACACACACACACACACACACACACACACACACACAGAGTTTTGTAATACCCTGGAGGTACCTGCTATTATCGGAGATGACAAAATAACTCGGGATAAAGCGTGTAAACATGTCAGTTTGATAGGCTCTAATCAGATAGAGTGAACAAGCCTGTTTGTGCAGCAGGCCAGGATTTGGATTCAAAGACAAAAAATTTCCAAGGAAACCTCAACACAACCCTTTGACTTTTACAGTGTGGGAGCATTGTCTTTGTCAGGACGAAATGATAGCAACACAGTGATGAGAAAATAACCACTGTATGATCCCTTTGTATCAGAAAGTCATTCTTTCTACAAAGGACCTTGGACCAACTCTCACACTGACTCCCTAACCAGAAGAAAAAGAGCTATTGTTTCTCATCAGAATATGTTCTCAGATGACCCTTTCAATGATCTTTCCGCTGATGTGAAATCAGCTTTTTTTCATTGTTTCAGAGGTACATGTGTGCATTGCTTTCACGGAGAGCAGAGATCACTGAATGAGTAAAAAAGCTTGTTTTAAATAATAAAAATGCAGTAGTTGCTACACAGTGCTGAGAACTCTTTTTCATCCTGAGGTAGGCAAAGTCATGCCCACAGATCACAGTCTGACAGGCATAGGATTGATTTCCACTAGGGAACTTTGCTCCACTCTCATCCTGTAATAATAATGTGATAGTATCATCCCCATGGGAAAATTCTAATTTTGCTGAACCTCCACCATACAAAGAGAAAATACAGGGTCAACTGCTATGTGACCTTCCTGTTAACAGCCACAAACTTAAAAAAATGGATACTTGCTGAGATGGATGAGTAGACTGGTGGAGACATACACAGTACACAAATGATGATGAACATGAATAAAAAACATTACAATTTAAAGAACTAAACCAAAATCGCAAATCGTCTTTATCGCTTCCCTGTTTCCTGTGTGGAATTCCATTTCACAATGAAAGCAACAAAATGCTGCACAGATCACAGCAGAAAAAATCGCATACCCTACAACACTGCAAGTGGCACTTGTTGAAACACAATTCATTAGTTTAATCTCAGTCAACGCGAGGCGACACAAATTATATTTTGATTTACGACTCTCCTTCACAAACTAAATGTGCAACACCACATTTCTGCAAAGGAATGCTTTCTATAATAGCATGTCATGCTGCATGTAGCAATGGTGAGAATAATAAAATGAGCTCCAAAACAATACACTGATTGCACTGCATCTTCTTTCATGATTTTTTTTTCCCATTAGTTTTTGTTTGTAATTTCTTGTCAGCTGTGTGATAGTGATATATCTACCTCTCAGCAGTGTCCATATAAACGTTGCAATAAAAGGAGCACTCACATGGATTCTTCCGTCTTGCTGAGCAGGCCCATCTTCAGCAAGTCTCAAGATGTACAAGCCCATGTTATACTCTGTGCCCCCTCGCAGACTAAAACCAAACCCCCTGGGCCCTCTCTCTAACTCCACTGTCAGACAACCCTACAGCATGAAGACAACACTCATTTTTAGACATAAACAAGTGTACTAACATACATCTTTTGCTGTGAAATCAGTGATGCCTCATTAGGAGAATCAGAGAATATTAGAGATGTTATAGTTTATTCTTTTACCATAATGACTTAAAAAAATTACATAAAAGAATCAGTATTATAAGTGCATGAACTTTATAAACCTGTGCAAGATGTGGTAAGCACAAAATAAACAAAAATATTTATTTTCAAATATACATAAACACAGTTTTTTATATCCATGTTCTGACTTGAGCACTTAAACTCTTCTGATAGTTTCTCAGATAAGAATGGCTCTTACCTGGTTGGGCCCTGTCACACACAGCGTCCCCGTCTCACCAAGGGGAAGAGTTTTGTGGTCAGACCAGTTGACTCCTTCCTTTCTCTCCTCCATGTCCAGGTTATAACTAGAACAAACAGCATATGCACTTAATTCCTTCAGTGATACTTGTAAACAGAAGGCCGCAGGCCACCAAATGAAAAGCTTTTATGAAAAACAAAGTGAAACTTAATGCTGGATGTTAAATAGGAAAGGGCTGCGCTTACTGGCACGACACCTCTTATTATCTTACACACTTTTATGTTTATTACACCGGCGTCTTTACAGTTGCTCTGGCTTTTTGCTCTGAGGGTATCCCAACCTCATCGCCACATACACGATTTATTTCATGCTCAGTAGTTATTGTGGTGAGACTTTTATTGGAGCTTCATGAGAATTTGTTAAGGTTTGTAGTAATTAAAAAATAACATCACCATGACCATAATTGAATTTATTTTCAATTTAAGAGGTTTCTCTGTCTACACTTTCTCAGCATTACATAACACAACTTTCTTATACTTTTGACTGTTTAACATAACTTAAAAAAAAAAATATCAAAAACTTGCAAGAAAACTTACTAACACTAAACCTGCATGAAGAATTATGCAGTTTCTCAGCTTTCTTTTGTGGGATTAAATCCTTACCGCTCATCCTGTAGTGCTGATCTTTGCCCCATGGCTCTGTGCTGAAGAGCTGGACTCTGTTTGGCTGAACTCGCTCCTGATGGAGGGCCCTTGTACTCTAAAATACATTTTAACAACATATTAGAATCAGTATATTATAATATTAATACTGAAAACTCCTATTGGTAAAAAAGCAGACATATAGAATCCTTCTAACATGTTTGATACTCATTTTAAGCTAAAGATTTTAGCATTTATTTCCCTTTAACAACCCTACATAAAGCCTTACTGTCAGGCTTAAAATATCCTAGTAAAGGGATTCTCAGGTATTTTGCTTTATTTTTATTCATACAATCATTTCAGTGAAGAAGGGGTCTAATTTTTCAGTTTCTAACTATCTCAGTTTGAAACTGAATTTTTAATATGGGATAATAAAATATTTATATCTTATGAAGGCTCGATTTAATTGATTACCTGGCTGCAAAACTAATGTCCCAATAAAAGGCCACTTTGAACTGAACAGACCCACTAACTACTATAATAAATGCACCATCCTCAGAAATATTCACCATCCTCGGGAACCACAGTGAGGGTGACGACATTGCCGGCTTCCTTGATAAGCTGGACGATGTCATTGTGAGAGAGCTCGATGATGGAGCGTCCATTGACTGCTGAGATACGATCCCCGACGTGCAGCAGGCCACAGCGGTCAGTGGGACTGCCCTCAATGATACGGCCAATTTTGTGTGGGATAACTGAAATGGCAGTAATAAAGACATATGAGACCCGGTCAGAGTGACCATTAGGAAACTGCCTTTTACTGCCTGTTTACTGTCTTTTGTCAACACAATGGCAGTAAGAAGGGTCCCACAATTACTTAGTTTTGTCAGGGTTTGATTGAATCTACAAAAAAGTCTTTCAATTTTCTGAAAATGCCCACATTCTTCTTTTAACAACTGTTGAAGCCAGAAGCCAGCCATTTTATCGATATATATAATAATTATAGACCGATCATTTTTGTATATGTTATATAACCAACAATTAAGTGTATTTAGAGGCTGCTGATTGGGATAGTTAAATGTACATGCTTATCAAGTTCTTTAGCCTAAGTAAGGTATATCCAGAAATATGCTACAATTACACCATGTTTGATTTTATTGAATTACGAGAAGTGAGCTGACTGAAAAGACTGAACTCACCTCCATGTGGAGGTTTGCTCTTAGACGTGAGGATCACAAAGCCAAAGCCTTCAGTTTCCTTGCGGTGGAGAGTGATGTCAAAAGACTCGTGGTCCAGCGCACTCGGCATCGGTAGGCGAGGTAGTTTGGGAGAACCGTTCACCAACACCGGAGCCATTTCCTGAGCTTCTTCATCTGTTGCATCTGATATGAAAGGATACAGATGCTAATGCATTTCTAATGCATTGATTTGAACTGTCTTGTCTTTGAACTATATGGTCTACAAGTCTACAAAACATGGATGAAGATTGTGCTTGACAGTGTCTATCTTGGTAACAGGATAAATGTTTTGTGTAAGATCTCTAACCCAACTAATCCCAAATATCCAAAATGTTACTTGGAATAAAATGAAAATGCACGGCAAGTGCCGAGACACATTCTATATTTCCAAGTGCTCTTTTCTTTGACCTGCTACATCTCATGCAACTCAGTTTAAATGCATGCATTTATTATTAACATGTTCTTCTTGTTTATTTTCGATGATTTGCTGGTTTAGTAGTCTTAGTCTGGAGTGGCTGTTGCTCAGAAGCAGAGCTCGTCATCTACTAATCAGAAGGTTGCTGGTTTCATTCCTGCCTGCTCCTAATCAGCATGGCTTGAGTAAGATATTAATAATAAACCAATTTTGAAATGTGTCCCTCACCTTTTATGGTTAAAGGGGTACATTTGGACCCAGTATTAGGTTTTTACACTGTATCGTATGTGTGTATGTGTTGGACTACTACCTATAAAGCAAACTGGCCCTTGGGCACATTAAAGTTTTACTCTAATCCACTTCTTTCTGATAAATTATAAAATCTAGCGCAATAAAGTTCCTGAATGTACTTTTAATTACAAAAAGTTGACAAACATGCCAGGTTTTGCTTGGCTTGTTACTAACCTCTGTAGACCACCTTCCTACGAACAGTGAGCATAACTTGACCATTTCGGGCAGCGTTGGTCATCAGATCCAAAACCTGCTTGTGCGAACGACCCTTGACCATCACGCCATCGATGCCAATGAGTTCGTCTCCTGCTCTGAGACGCCCGTCCTTCTCTGCAGCTCCGTTAGGCACAATGGCACCAATGTACACCTGGGGAAATACATTCTGATATGGGGTTAATAACAGACCCTGACCACTGGGTGTCATAATCATTAAATTGTATAAGTTTAACCAGAAATTAAAATATACTTTCAAGACACTCATATATACACTTACTGGCTGTTGTGGCCCTTCTCCTCCCAGAACACGGAAGCCAAAGCCTGTTTCAATGTCCCGCTTCAGAAAAACATCTATATCTTTGGCGTGAGGCTCTGTGGGCATAATTTTCCTAGTGTTTAAAGCTGGCCAGAATGACAAAAGGTTTAAAAAATTATATGAACAAGTGATGTTGGTCTACACTTACGTCTGCTCTCCAAAAGAGCTTTGGACTTCAAGTATATCTCTGTAGCATCTCGTTTGGGAGAATCGGCAGAGCGCAGGGTGCTCGTGTTGGAGTGGTAAGGCAAGGCCTGAGGTGCCGAGTCTGTGACAATGTCCAGAGTTTCTGTACTGGCCGTCATTTCCTGTCTCTGACAGACACATGTTGCTTAATGTTTTCAAAAAATGAAACCATTTATGTAGAATTTGGCTCATTATCAAAAGCTAGTGGATGAGCACCTAATGGTGATAGATTACAAAAGCAATAAAGGTCACTCTTTATGAAACAATCAAGCACTTTCACTTTACTTACTTCCTATTGTTTTAAATTCTAAGCAAAGGGATTTGGATACAATATGTTTTAAAAAGTAAAGATTTCCCCAAAGGCCATGACAGGCCTCTTCAGGCAGAAAGGGCAAGTTTCTTATCTAAAACTGTTGCATTAATAATACCATGATATCTACAGAGGCTCATCCATGCTTCATTACCATTGCAGTCCCCTGACAATAGCCCTAAGACTACGAATACAGAAAGGAAGTAATTAAGATCGTTTTTCAGAGCAAACAAAAGAAGGCGCCCAGAAACATAATCAATATTCAAATTTATTGCTATCATTTAATTCGATGCAACAGAAGCTGGTTAGGCTGAAGGACAAAATGCTTTGAAATCAAATTGAGGGATATATCCCCGTGGGGAAACAGTAATGAAGAAATAGACAAAGATAAGATTTTACTCACAGGCTTCAGACTCTTCACAGGCGATGTTTGACCTATGGAGAGACACAGACACACAACAGGAACATATTAGGAAATGAAAACAAGATTTGGAACAAGAGTCACTGAATCACTGTCCACCAGATGGCAGTGACTCTCCGACAGAGAGAGTGAGTATAAAAATAAACCGGTGCTGCTCTAAACTCGAGAGGTGTGCTCACTAAAGAATCATCCATTAGGGAATATACATTCAAGATACTACACGTGCTGAAGAGGTGACACATCAACTGTAAGAGAGTGGGCGAGGGCATTAGAGATTCATGCATATAATTCACTGACTGAAGATTCCCTTCCTGCTCTCTGTTCACTGTACAGCACACCCACATGTTCCATCTTAGGCTTCCCTCCCATATCAACGCCCTGCTTTAAGTGAATTAACAAACACTGCTCTAGAGCCTGGAGTCCTGTGGAGCTGGGCTAACACGGCTGATGAGGGCTTAATGGAGCCTGATGTAAAAGGGGAGACACAGCGGTGTTTTTCCGCTTCATTGCAAAATTCCCAATCCAACATCAGAGTCATCAAAGGCATGAAATAAGACAACTGTACCATAAATACACATGACACACCTTCCCACACAACTATTTTTCTTCTATTCTTTCTCTAAGCACTGATGTCCACCAATCACACAAACAGGAGAAAAAGGGATCCTCTTCCAAGCCACAGGGAATTGTCTAATGAGGGTTAAAACTGGCATTAGCGCTTTAACTGGGCAGGCTGGACGAAGCTGAGCCCAGCTCTGCTTTAACTGTGGGGTCGTGCAGTGCGTCAGTGGAGCAGGAAGTGGTGATGGCGGCAACAGTGAGCATACGTAGCGTGGGTGTTCTGGGATATGAGGCAGAGGCTTGAGGTGTGGCTATGGGGAGGAAGCCCCTGGGGACGTTCCCTCTATAGCCATTTAGCTGCGGATCCCTAAGAGGCATGCAGAGATCTCCTTCGCTCTGCTGATGATCAAAGCCAATCCAGGGTTCATCGACTAGCACAGTAAATCCCTGCGGTGGCAGGAGATGGATTTAGGAGACATTTGTAGGGTGTCTACTCTCCTCTCTTTGCTACTTGGAATAAAGCACATCCCCACACTTATGTAATTCCTGCTCACTGACTTGTAACAGAAAGCATTACACCTCAATGGGAGTTGTCATAAAAAGATGTAGATTAAATGGAAGAAAAGAGAAGGAACGCTCAAGAAATGTTAAAGATGTAGAGTCTGCATGCCAGAAAATACGACTCTGATGGATTGAGTGTGATCATCATTTGCAAGAGTTAGAGTACAGTGGCACTGTTAGATCTATTCAGCTAAAAAGGCAGCATTCTCTGCTGTGGTGACCTTACACAGATCGCAGTCAAAGTGGCATCACCCAGACTTCTACAGAACAACAGTGTGTAGTCAGTCAGTGCCCCCCAACCAGCCACAACACCACCTCACCTCCTGTCAGTATCAACACGCTGACCTCACCTCCCATGGGCACTGTTGGAGTTGCATTGACAGTAATAGCATATTATGTCACACACACAAGGGCATAAAAGCATAAGAATAATAGAGGGATACACTGAGGAGGAAAAACAAAGATTGGTGGCTAAGAAAGAACAGACAATATGGATCCATTGCTAGTGAGCCACATAAATCTATAGATGCACAAAAAAAGTTAGACAGGCATATAGAGAGACAGGAATGAGGGTGAGTCAGACAGACAAGTACAAACATGTGTTGTTATTTCAGTCTCTCACCTCCTCGCAACACCAGTACATTGACCTCGCTGCCCACTGGTAAGTCTTTAAGGATGTCCACCACTTGTGCATGGCTAAGCGACTGCACATTTTGCCTGTTGATCTCTTTAATCACGTCTCCTTTCTGCAGGCCACGGCACCACTGGGCATCCAAGATCATCTTCACCTTCTGTCCCAGGGGGCAGTCAGCAATGGCAAAACCAAATCCACCAGGTCCCTTGACCAGTGGCACGCTTACCAGTTCTGGTTGGAGCATCGCTGTGGCCGCTTCTCCACCCTGCCTCCCGTTTGGCAAGGCAGCCACAACAGGACGGCCACTGGCATCGGTAGTAACATAGTGGAGCTCCTGTGAGGAGCCATGGAGGACGTCACCTTTGACAAGCAGTGGCTGTCCATTGATAAGGGGCACAGCTGTCACCACCTCTCCACCATGCAGAGCCTGCTGGTGCTGGGTGGCCGGCGGCGGAGGAGGAGGGGGAAGAGGATCGTCACTGTCTAGATCAACGTCAGGAGGAAGCGGGTATCCACGGCAAAGAACCATGTCCACATACTGGTTAATGGGAATGGACTGAAACATCTGCACTACCTCTGGATGGGTTTTCCCCAGCACACATACCCCATTAATCTCAACAATCACATCACCTAAGACAAGGAGAAAGGAAAGAATGTAACAAGAAAGAATTAATCCCGTGGTATTTAATCTAGACATCACCTCTCTACATTTCTTGGAGGAGTGCTTTCTCCTTTTGCCAGACAGAGCTTTTCTCTGAAATGTCCTTTTCCCCTTCACTGCTCTCTCATATTTTCATTTTGGCAGCTCCTGGTACCGTTTCAGTTTCCTTTTATCTCATTCATTCCTACTTCATTCTTGTCCCCTCTTTACTTACTACATTGTTGAACAGACCTGAACAGTATTCAACAACAGGGGCTGAGACAGGCGTAGATTTCTGTCACATCACACCACTGTAACCATCACACACAGACTCATGGCTGTTGGTTTATGTAGACGGCCCAAAGGCAAGATCTGAACCCGAACAATAAAGCTTTTAGATGGTTTCACGCCCACTATAATCAGCCTGCTATAAAACAATGCCCCTGACAATGCTAAAGTTGTTATTGCTTTATTTACTGTAACTCATGGGGCAGTGTTAGCTTAAGTGAAGACCACAGATGTAAAATTGATACCTGAAGGTGCATCATGGTAACACAGTAGGTACACGTTAGCTACAAAAGAATTTTCAGCAATGTTGCAGAAATTAGCAGTTTCGAACACATGGCTCTTCCTTCCAGCTAAATGGGATTTTAATGTTTATTTGAATAAGTGTATCAGCTCTTACTGGTCCTTTTCTGTAGTAAATTGTGAGCACATTTTCAAAGGTTTTGCTCACCAGATGCCATCTTTTTGTCTTGGGCAGCAGGACCGTCGCTGAGCACATTTTTCACCTGCAGAAACTCATCTGTGCGGTCACCTCCTATGATGGTAAAGCCAAATCCTTGGGAGCTCTTCTTCAGCGCTGTGTGGTAAATCTCCCCTTTCAGCTGGCTGGGGTCTGCTGTGAAGCCAGATGCACCACCTTTACCTGTGCAGAACATGTACATGTCAGCATGTGCGAGAACGCACATTAATAAAATTATGAGTGAATAGCAAGTTTTATCAACACACAAGTGAAATAAGAAAACAATACACAACATGAAAGGCAGCAACAATGATTAATAAAGTCATAGCCTTCTTGAAAGATAGCAAAATCCATCCGTGTCCACACTGAACCTCAATTATACACATTATGTGCTGAGGATCAACATAGTAATTAGTCATTTCTAATTAACAGGCATAATCTGTAAGCCTTAACTAGATAAACCTTTCACAGAGACCTTTTTACACCTCCCTGCCTACCTGCACAGTCAGACAGATAAAATTAGTTAAAATTACAGCTATAGAAGCTAATACACTCATTTACCTTCATTTGAAAACTATAGAGCTGAACATTGATATAGTACCTCTGACAGTATCCAATTTACCACAGTGTCCTCTGTTATCCCTTCCCTGCTGCAATCAGTGACTCAGAAAAAAAAGGTTTATCACTGTAGACTTTTTATAACTGGGAAAAGGAACAACTTAAGGTCAGTAGCAACATCAATATGGACGAGCAGCTTGGCTGTGGCATACGCAATACAATAGATAACCGACTGTCAGGGTCACATTGCATTTAACTGGGCAGCTTCTCTATCTGGCATTACTGTGGTATCAGCACTTTAGATCATGGACACACCATTTTTCGCTTGCTGCCTGATGGTTTCTGGCCTGGACCACATTATAGCTTTGACTCAAAAACAGTAAAAGGGAAACCAGCTGGTGACAAATGGGGCATAATCCTGTGATTCTGCTATATAGTGAGAGAGTGTGATGGTGCTGTCATTATCTGGGATCCTTATATTTGAAGATAAATGAACTGTGGCAAAATAACCATCCCCAAGAGACACATATGCAGTAAGGTAAAAGGAAATTATGACTTTTGTATGAGACTAAAACTCTCAGCGATAGATATCTTATTATGATTACTTGTACCAAAAAGACAATGACAACAACAACAGGAAATGTATAAAGTAAATGCTGCCTCAAACATTATTACACTGACACCATGTTTGTTAAAGACGTGGTTGTCGGAGTACTATTTCATTAAGAATTTGTAAATGTATTCAGCAACAAGGAAAGGATTTGGTGTTATTCTGATTTTTCCTATCACCAACAAATCTAACAAATAGATCACAACCTGCTGTTTGTTGGTGGCACTAAATCTCAAAGCCTAATCACACTTGGTGAGGATGTACATTTAGTAAACTGTTCAAGATTATATGGTTTCTTTTATTAAAAAGCTGAAAAAGCTGGAGTTTGACAAGTTAACAAATACATTATTTGTATAGTGTTACATGCTTGTTTTATAAAATAATGTGCTACCATTAGAAACTAAAAAACACTGCAAAGCTCTTTGACTCAAATATTATGAATTGAACAAAAAAAAAATACACAATTTAAACTTACCAATTTGATAAGCCCTTTGGGATATGAATTGGATTTTAGCATATATGTGAATACTTTACCTGAAATTAACTGTTGTGCATATGAAAGGTTAAAGCTGCACGCAGCATTCTTCACTTGCTTCTCTTGATATCTTTATGCAGCTTCTATACACATCATTACTGAACAGTCACATCTGATAGCTATGTGCCTATTCCTATATCCAGTTTAAAAAATTGCAAGAACTTTGTAAATTGGCTGAAAAGTAACAGATGCACTTTTCCCACTTATTTCCTTCAGTTTTATAAAGGCTAACTTTCAGGGATGTGTGTGAGGAATACAAATGAAGGCGCTTTCATACTTTGAAACAGTTCAGCAGCCATAAACATTCACTGCAGACATGAACGGCTGTGAGTGAGTGTAACTTATCACAGTCAGTGCGGACTCCAGATGTCCACACTGTTGCATGGATCAAGCAAAGCCCATTTGCATAATCACATTCAAATTGCTTGATAAACTCAACATGGGATGTTTCTCCCCCCCCCCCCCCCCCCCCCCCCCCCACCCCCCTTCCCC
>VUQG01044804.1:0-24532 GCA_015106755.1 Etia nguti | reverse complement strand
CCCCAGTGAGTGCTGATATACCCATTTGCCTGCACATTTGTGTGTGAAGAAATAGACAGAGGTAAAGGAGGGTGAAAGAGAGAGTAACCAAGGAAGGAAGTGAGTTTGATGTGTACAAGCCTGTACTTGTGTGGGAGAGTCCAAGGGAGGTCTCTGTGCCAATGTTTGTGGGCAGACTTTAAACACCAGAGGCAGACAAAACCATCATATCCACTGCATCAAACGGCCATGGTTTTTAAGTTCTTATGTGTGACTCAGTCTCACTGTAAATCTCCAGTGACATTATTCAGCATAGTTGAGGAAACAGCTTCTTTACTACATCCGCAAAGCAACAGTAGAGCAACAGCAATGGCTGTCTGCAAGAGTGCATGGTGAATGGCCCTACATTACAAGTCACGAGTAGTCTTTATAAAGGAATGAGCCTATAAAGCCAGGAGTTGACTATCAGGGAAAAGACCAAATTACTAGTTTAATAAAAGAATATAGATAATGGATGAGAACAAAGCAGACACATATAGCCATGTGTGTTTTTAGTGGTTAGCTGCAGTAACACATGACGTAAGAAAGAATTAAACAACACAGTTCAGCATACAAATAAACTAACTGCTTAAACTAGGAATGCAACTAAGAAAGATGATCTACTGTGAAAACATTACATTACTTACATTAATAATATTATTATGTGTTACAGGTACTCTGTAATGTTACATTTACACAAGCAAACAAGATAGGATCTCAATTAAGGCATATTTTGAAAGAAGACATGTTATGAAGGCAAACTAACTGAAATCTCAAAACTGACCTTTGCATAAAAAACACATTTTTGCCTGTGGTGTTTTAAAAAACAAAACAGAAACATTTGTATATAAACTATTAATATTCATTATTTCTGTATTCACAGAATTAATTTCCTTCACATAAAACTCCCTGGGAATCTAACTTCTTGGAAAACAGAGCGTCTGGATTGGAGCCTGAGGTGTAACCGACAACTGATGATGCTTAGGTTTCATCATAGCGACTGTCTGACAGCTCACTAAGTTGTGTAATCAGTAATCAGGAGCTGGATGGCGGATTCCTCGGTCCCTACACACCTGAGCAGAGAGATGTCTGATTATAGTTGGCCTCTCTGACGTGCTGTTACACCAGCTGTTGCCACATGCACCGTTAAAAGCCGGCCTCCTCCCCTACACTCCCTCTGTCACTCCCTGAATCTCTGCCAGCGCTATGCGCTTGTCTATTTCCACTACTGCAGTACTGTAATCTATTATACATATATTGTAATAAAAACATACTTAATTCATGCTGTTTATTGCATTTGAAAAATGGCTTGTCAACTTAAAGAACAGACCATAACTGGACAGCTGACAAAAAGTCTGTTACATGAGGAAACTGTGAAAGAAAGGGCTCATTCTTTTTTTTTTGACACATTCAGCTGACCTTGCATTAAATGATGACGTTCTACTGCTTTCTATTCCCACAAAGCACATTTATCAAAGCGCACTGACAGAGGTAAAAAGGTCAGGCCTCTACACAGAGGATAAGCCAAAGTAATTAAATTACAATTATATTTTAGCTAATTAGCTGATGCTCGTGTCCAAAATGATTTACAGTGAGTACAGAAATAGAATAAGCTACAATAAAGACAAAATTACTTCTGGTGCTTGAATAATGTTGCAGCGTCATGAAATAATAGTCGTACATGGTTAAATAACCAGGAAACAATATGTGATACAGAAGCAACAGAGAGCCTGTCATTTTAGATGATTTCAGTGTAACTGCAATTTCTTGATTTTAACAAGGTGCAATGACAGTACAAATTAGAAAGCTCTCTGACATAATTACAGGTACACATGTAACTACATGTAGTATACACCCAAGTGTGGTGCCAAAACTCATGCAAGAGGCTGAACTATCCCATGAAGTTTAAAAAGCTCCCATATGTTACATAAGCAATCCAACATTTGCAGATTTTCACGTGTGCAAACTTGATCCGTTGTGCTCTTTATCACAGGCTTCTGCTGTTATGACACCCTGAAAAATTTTTATAAACCCAGTGGGAGTTAAAGAAGGGGGTGCATTCTGCATTGTTACCTTGAGAAGGTGCTGCCGCGGCTTGCTGGATCGCTGCAGTCTCCTGGCTCAGCTTCTTCTTTGCCTCCAGGACAGGGTTCTCAAACTGGGTTTTCTGATTGATGTGGCTGTAACATAAAGAGGTTCAGGTTTCTGAGAAGAGACTTGGAATCCAAACACGCACACCCATAGACATGCTAATCTCTCACTTATTGAGCTTACTGCATCATTTTTCTGCAGTTAATTATGTATGCACCATCCTTTTAGAGGAAGTATAATTTTCTGATAGAGGGATGCTATAGTGGTGCCAGTAAACAAATTCACAAGCACAGCACACATACAGTAAATTCTGACTTGCCTCCTCTTTATGAGGGGAAAGTACTATGGCTTTTAGCCATTTAATATTATAGGAAATGAACCCCTGACTGCCAGAAACATCCTGTTCCCCTACAACAAGGTAAACAGCCTGTTGTCCCCCTGGCATACAAACAAGAGCCATTGCTTCATAGTGAGCTCATTTCAAGCTAAACACTAGCAGGTACAAGCTCCATCTATATGCCACTGACTCTCCCTGTCCAAACAGTGCAGGTTTCTCTCTCATGTCACTTCTACCTAGGAGCGCTTATATGCTTTCTGAGCAATAAAACAATGCGAGAATTCCCATTTTCTTTTCAACACAACAGATTGCTACCTCGTCTTCCAACCCCCACTCTGCTCCTTCCATGCATTCTAGTTCAAAATCTCCCCATTTCTCTCTACTGCTGTTACAATGGCTGTGTTTCACAGATTTCCTGCTGGGGTGTTGATGACAAATACACATTTAGCACACAGACAAATATACAAACAATATGCAATGACAAATACACAGACTCTATAAGCACACACAAACACTGGCAGAATGCTACGAGAGAAAAATCTGTTTTGTGTTCATATACAGGTCACTGCAATGTTACCCACAGAGTTTCATTTTGCCACCCACCGATAAACAATGTGAAAATCCTGATCAAAATCTTCAAGTGTTTTCCAGGTAAAGGCTTTCTCTCTGTATGTTGCATAATTCAGAATATTCTCACCCAAGATGTGCTACAACCATTTGTTTATTTTTAGACAATATTACTTTACATTTTCCCACCGCTCAAGTACACAGAGCTGTGTAATACGCACTTGTGCACTGACCCCGCTGGTAAAATACGCTTGTGCGTTATGTGCATCTGAGACGAACAAGTATGACAAAACTATTGGCACTGGTTGTGATGATGGCAACTGGAGTGATTGGAAATGAGATACATCAATATTACTTACTCAACATAGTATGTCCCATACTGTGGATCGTCAATTTCCTCCCAGCCATAAGGTAACTCTGCAAAAGGAAAAGAGTGTGCTATTGTGCGGTGGAGATGCAAATTGGGTGTTCACAAGATAACAGACTGATAGAAGGAAAGGCGACAAGTATGCACAATATTTCGCAGAGGTCTGGGAATTGTAATCTGTCTGACATTATGGACCAGCGGTAGTTACCAGTGTATTTTTTCCCCCTAACTGGAATATTTAGCATTGGAAAGTATGTATGAAAATACCGCCATAATAATTTAAAGAAATATTCCCGTGGTTTTCAACAAGCTGGCTGGAATGGCTGGTGTATGTTATGTCTTGACGAACATTATCAGGCATAAGAAAAGAAAAGACAGAGGGGCTCTTAATGCAAGGAAGTGCACTGGAGTTGCTTTTCAGAAGAAACACACTCACTAGCTTTCCATTTGCCTGTAAAAATCCATTAAAAACAAGCTGGAAGGGTCCCACTTTTTCAGCCGTGGCTGCTGTCTGTCTACGCTTGCACTTAAGCCCACATTATATCCTAAGGATAAAAAGGCACATCTGAAAATCCTCAAAGTAGACTCCAGCTCTAGATTTTTGAAAAAATTAGCTTTTAACACTGCGATGCTTAAGGTTACTCTTAGGTGATGTGCCATTTCAAAGAGAAGTCAAACATTCATATTTTATCCTGGTTGGTTGCTTGATTCATTGTGGGAAAGGGTGAGAAGTGATGGCTCATGTAATGTAGGGCATATACAATGTAAGTATGCCCCTGTGTAAAAGCATGTGCAGTATTTAATGGAATGACTGTACGCTTCAGAAAACCAGCTGAGCAAAGGAGTCTACATACCGCCATCCTCGCACTTCTCAGGGGGCTTTGCCTTCTTCGCCAAGCGGGGGTCCAACCACGTGGTTGTCTTGGTATTGTGACTGTAGAGTGCAAAAAAAAAAGCCAGGAAATATCAACAGTAAAGACCTCTGAAAACAAAGAAACCACTGCTGAAGCACAAGCAGCCAGCAAAAAAGATGTATCACAGCAGGAAAACGGCAGCCGTATTCTCCCGTGTAACATGCTCTCGTGCACAAGATTACTCAATTTATCAGCAAACATCTGATCCATTGCTTTATATTCAGCTGTCAGATTACAGTGTTTATGGTGAGGTGGCCTTTTCAGAGGGAAGAAAAAAAACCATGTGATGTGAAACATGACAAACTCATTTATCCTCAAATGTGTTAAACAACTGGAGTGTGTAATCAGCAGGAAAATCACAATGGTCTTCTGATATCTTCAGAGACAAGTAGCTTAGAGCAAAATACGAATAAAACACAGACCCGTGAACACACACACACTTGCGTTTACTGTACGTAAACCCACACACCTACAGACCCTAAGAGAAGGTCTGGTTTTTGGTTTACCCACGTTGTCTTTTTAAACATCTGATACATTGTGAGGCCTAGAAATATCGCAACTTTCCTATTAAACTGAATTTTACTGTTAAGTTTACTGAATTTCCCGGAGGAACCTACCCCAGGGATTAATAAAGTTCTATCTATCTATCTATCTAAACAAAGGACATTTACGTACATTTTCTTCTTTTTAGTTGTTTTTATGCTGTTGTCAAGCTGTTATGGTTTAATTTTCCCGTGATAGGAAATGAGGTGTAGATCTCATCTACACAACTCATCATCAGACACAGGATCAAACCTAATATCGCTGTTGAAACTGACGGACATATTTTTTGCATACATAATTGACCATTTATATTTATATTTATACCTATATCTCCATATTTATCTATTTATTTTAATATTTATCTATCAATATCTCTGTTTCTACACTCATTTTATATGAGTGCTTGATGTTTGTTGTGTATTTGCTGCTATGACAACTCAATTTCCCTCTGGGATTAATAAAGTCTCTCTGATTCTCTGATGTGTCCTTCATTATGGATAAATGAGAAACAAGCAAATATAAAAACGCATGACAATTGATACACACACAACACTTTCATGTTACCATAACATTTTGCAGCATACCTCGCTGTAGCTGTAAGATGCGATAATTAACATAAGCAACAACACTCAGGTTGTCAGTCGCCCCAGATTTCAACCCTAATCATCCAGTTTACAGACTGCACTGCACCAGCTATCAACAGATTAACCTGCAGCAGCATCTTCTTGCTGCGCGTGTTATGATTTCTGTTATTCAACAGCACCTCACCAAACAAGCAAAGCAATTTGTTTGAACTACTTTCTTCTGTGTATTAATCACAACACACATTTGTTGTGCTAATGAGTATTGATGGCAGCAGGCCGGTGTAAGTGGTCCTGACATATTTGAACTTTTCACCAAGGGCAATATTTGCGACTTATTGATGTGGTTTTAATAGTTTTGGCCACAGGCAACACACAACAATTCTTGTGGGCTGAATCAGTTAACTGTTGTTATTTTAATGATATTTTGTTTTGCAAAAAGCATTAAATAAATACTGTTTGAGAAGGAGGAGGTAGTGTAAAATATAACGACATAGCATATATGGCAACTTGTGGGTTAATGATTAATAATTTACATTTGCGGATGCACTGCCTGATAATCCAGGACTGAGAGCATGTGTAAATATGTTTTATAAACTCTATAAAATTAACTAAAATAACTAAAATGCAATTTCTAATCAGCCCTGTATCAGACATTTTCACTTTGAGCGACGGATCACGTCTCACTTACTCTATGAAGTAGACCATGCCGGTCTCAGTATAAGCCATCTCCCAGTTGAAAGGCAGGGGCTCCAAGCTGTCGTCGCGAGGAAGAGAGCTCCATGTGCGGAAGTCCATGGTGCTGCTGGACTGAGTGTAGCTGGGCACTGTTTTCCTCCAGTCTGCCCCCTCTTTGTGCTCTGGAGAGCGTTAGAGGATGGATATATTAAAAGGGGAATAAGACAGTGAAGGCAAGGCAGAGAGAGTAGAAGGTTCGCCTGCAGGAACACCTATGTCCTGTGTTCCTGCTTGCTGCAGGGAATTGGCGATCCCATGTCACTCACAGGATTTGCATGTCTTCGCCAAAGGGGAGTTTTAGATTTGCCTGAGCAAACTGCGCTAAAGTTTGTGCCTATGTATGTGTATCTTTCCTGTGGGTTGCAATAATAGAGGCAGGGATTCACATCCAAAGGGCCAGTTGAACCCTGAGGCTTCTTCTTTTTGATAATACTTTATAGCTGCATGTAAAATATATATTCTATTGCATTTGTAGACACTCCCCTTTAATGAGAAACTGCTTGCCGATGAACAGGAAACATACAACAAAGACTCTGTTAATTCACTTAGCACTCCATGCCTTCCTCAGAAGATGGTTATAAAGCAATGAAACACAAGTGGTTTTCATCCTTTTCTTTTTATGTGGCGCTAACCCTCCTCAGAATAGAGGATAATGCTAAAAGATGTTACGCAAATCACAATAAAAGCATTTCTGGGGGACGCATTTCCTAAAGATCATTCCACCTGAATTTTATATTGCCTATAAATTGCTAAAAGAAACAACCACAGTGCCCTTCAGCAGCATTAGAATTTTGGTTATTTACAGCTTCTAAAACACTTTCCTCTTTTGCCTCTCTGATCAAATACGCACACTTGAGCTTGATTTTTAAAGGAAGACAAAGTGCGGATGGCATGTTTGAAGACGTTTTATGTGCTCGAGCTATGTAGACACTTGGAGAACCAGCCTGAGGGCAGAGCCTGAAGGAGAGCTCATCAGTAAGGTTCACAGCAGGGTGAGGGCCCACTCGACGATACGAGTCAGATAGGTTATAGAAGGACTGTGGTTGATAAGGACAGCCTAAGCAACGATGGAGGAAGCTGCAGTGAAGAGTTCAGAGACTTAGAGCTCACATTTTCCATTAACCTCTTTTTTCATTCGACCATAACTCTCTCCATCTATGGCTGGTCTGAGACTTCTTTGCCACAGCTGTGGGCTGTAGCAGAGCAGTCATTTGTGACTGGTTACTTTCCATAAAAAGAACTCCTGAATGTCTGGGCATCGTTTGGTGTTTGATTTCAATATGACAGAACAGTTGTGTAAACAGACTGGATTTCTGCGAATCCCTTGTACAGCTGAGCAAGCAGTGTTTGAGCTGAGACTGTCAAAACAATGTTTCATTGTGTAAAAAATATTTTCAGCTTGGACTGGCCTCAATGTTAACCCTAATTCTCTACTACTGAAAAAATGGATATGGTACATAGCATGTAACCTATTTCTGCTACGGGTTTGCTCTCCTTGTAAGCATTAAGGACAGATTCACTCCTTAGAGAGCCCAGGAGTTGTTCTGATAGATCACATGCACAGTATCCTACCCTCCTAGATCAGAGTCTCTCAAGGTGACCTGGGAGTTTATTCAACGCTAATGGTAACAGTGCTGTCACATCTCATTTTAAATGTTTAAAATAGAGTCCACGATAACATTATTTCTTTTATTTCTAGAAAGATATATTACTGTGACCTACAGTTCTTTACATGTCTGCTGGGTCCCTTCAAAACTAGAAAACTAAATCTATCCTCAGGAGCCAAGTCAGACAGAGCACAGACTGAATTCAATCTAAGTGTCATTATGTCTAAAAATCTGGATTATATTTAACAACAAAGTGAAAAATCTAATACCTGTTGAACGCTCTCTTTCTGGGACTGTTTTTGTCAAATGCACTTGGATCAGATCTCACTGTCCTCAGGTCTCTTTCTTAGCAGGACTTAGCAGTAGTTCTTGATGCTTTTGGGTTTTCTAGGGTCTGTTAGGGTCAGTTATTACTGAACTGAACTAAACGCGAAATTGGAAACTGACTTTGAAAGATCTGAAATAGAAATTTCTTCCCTTGAGCTTCTCATTAAGAAAAATAATATGCAATACCATTTGATCTAGGAGTACAAAATATTTCAATCTTGACTGACAAATGAGATGCAAAATGACAAAATGAATTACCAAGACGATCGATCCGCACAGGAGAATGTTGTGCAACATTGTTTTCGTGCCCTCTTTTTGAAGCCTAACATTTTGTGCTTTGACATTGACTTACCAGGCAAGCCATTGACCAGTGGTGGCCGCTCATCATCATCCTCCTCCTCAGGTACAGCGCTGTCCTTCCTGTCCATCTTACTGACTGAGGTTGTACGTTTCCTGGGGACCTCGCCACCAAAGTCCTCATCAAACAACACCTGATCCACCAGGTCAGGCTGCACCAGGTTGGGCTCTGCTGGAGGCTTTGGGGTTCCATAGTAGTTACCTTACAGAGGAAAATGAAAAAAAAGTCATTTAACATAATGTAACAAGAAACAGGAGCTTGAGTATATTCCAAAAAGACCAAAAGGAAAGAAAACTGTACTTGGGTGTGTCAGAAGACACAGGCAGGCCCTCCACTATGCCACTATCACCACAATTTCTGTGATTTAAATCAAAAATGATTTCTCTAAATGTCACACACCAGCACTCAAGGTCAACCATTTACAAATTTCAGAGGTCTGATTCCTCTGCATATTTTTTCCGTCTCTTAACCCCCTGCTTTGTTTCCCCTTGATAACTGCACCACAGGGCTGTCATCACTCATGTTACATTAAAATCACTTCACTTGGAATTTGCCAGCAACTAATTACACTGATCATTGAATACAGCAATTATCTATCTCTCAGCTTGCTTTTTTTCCATAATGAAGAAAGACCTTGTGTTACGGATTATAAATATTCAGTGGGATAACAGCGCTCTGTAAAGAGACGCAGGAGAGAGTAAAACTTTGTTAAATTATTTTCTCATTTAGCTCATGGGGTGATCTATCTATGTATGGCTAGTGAGCAGTATGTGGAACTCAATTTAGGCATTGAATAAGTAATTATTCAACCTCCATTAGGATTACAAATAATGTGCATACTAATTTAAATCCCTGCCATTTATTATGATTATTTGTTTGTTAAATGCTGCTCTGTCAGATGTGTTTACGGAAAAATTATCAAATTAATTTTTTTGTAATCCATTAGTAAGGGCATATATTTACTTGCGACTTACAATAAGTGATCGTCAGATTGAGCCTACTCAGCGAAATCATCGTATATAATTAGATTAAATAAAGAATACAGAGAAATACCGCTGGGAAATGCAGATCTTCGGCTATTTAATTAGCCTCCATAAACTTGATCTTATTTTCATTTGGAGCCAGTTGCTTATGGGACCATTGTATTATGAACCTTTGATGTACTTAAGCGTGAACATGCAGGCATCACAAACAGTGTACTGTAAGAGCAGCATTTATCAACTCCAGATCTTTTTATAGCTCGGTACAAAGAGGGAAAGCTGACAGCATCGTGCATGCCAGAAAGAACAGAGGGCTGTGAGGAAAATATCACAGCCACTCCAGCAGCCTTACAGAGCAATACAGTAACACCACATCAGCCTTCCTCATAAGTGAGCCCATCTTGAGCCTGGCCTCATCTCCTCGGGCATGCCAGCAACAGTACACAGCAAACTGGGTTAATGCAGCTATGGTCATCTTTATCAAAGCAGCAGGAAGGTTGAAAAGGAGACGAAGGCTGGATAAAAGCCTAGCCTTCCCCTCCTCACATGTAACTTTACTGTTTACTAAGCGACAGTCATCCGCATTTGTCAAAGATGGCTTCATTAACAGGGGTGGCACAACGATAGCGGGGAAAGATTGGGTCTGCTGGCTAATCCCCGCCTGTCTCCTGCCACACGCTGACATTTATCAGCCAGACGCTACCTCTGTGATTAATTACTTACTAACATGTCTCTTGGCCCCTGATAAATGTGTGGCGCAGATATAGAGGTGTGTGAAAGCAGTGTATCTGCGGAGATTTGTGGCACCATTTGCCATTATAAATGGAGGGAAGCCTTATAAGCTGATAAAAAAGGAAGCTTGTCCAATGTTACTTGTGATCCTTGTGTCACAAGGTTGATGAGCAAGGATGAGTGAACCTACTCTTTCCAAGTGTGTGCAAGCAATTTCATGGTGGTGGAATCAGCTACTGGTAATAAAAAAAAAAAGCTTCCTGTTGTGAAGGGCAATATTAGCTACACAAGGTTATGAGCACTCTTTTATCCTAGCAAAAACACGGACAGACACATACACAGTAACAAATCCATCAGACCAAATCCACAAACAATCAGCTTCAAAAGCAGATTAAAGTCATGAAAAAAAAGTCCTGTAAAGAGCTATTTAGTTTTTGACTGCCTCCTCTGTTCAACCCTGAAAGTGTGACCCAACCTGGACCTGAGAGGCACAGAAATCGAGGAGGGACCAACCCCCGCCCCCCCCCAAAAAACTAACTGTGAGCGCTTGGCACCGATGGCTTATACGTGTGCTTGCCAGATTACCTGGAACCAAAACCAACATAGATTGTCCAGCTTGTATCCGACCAATTTTAGAGCAGCCTGGATGCACAGAAACAATCTTATCCTAGAGGGGTATTACAAGTGTGTTGTGTCCTAATTTTTATTCAGTCTTTCTTGAGAGAAGAACAATCACTGACAGCTTCATGACAAATAAGTTAAGGAGAGGCTGTTTAGGCTAAAAATACATGTACATTGCCTCCCATAAGCCATTTGCTTAGTGGAGGACAAATGTTTTTCTTGAGCCATTAAGATAATGGCCATTACAATTAACTAAGAATCCCATTAGCCTAGCAACTTGTGCACAGCTCTATTATTGTGCACGACTATAAACTTAAGGTAATTCACAAGGTCTTCACTGAACTATGGAACCCATCTGGCCTGTGACAGGACACAGGAACTTATTTTCCTCTTTTCAAAGAAAAAAAATAGGCTGGGCTTCAAGCACAACTAAATTCAGTAAATCACATTCCTTGATCCGATTACTTCCACCTTTGAGTAAACTCTGCTGCTTAGAGATCAACACTCCCTGCCACAGTAGCCGTGCATCGCTTGTGCTGACTGGGTTTAAGCAGACGCGAAGAGGAGGGGGCATCCACTATCAGAGTGTTCAGAGTGTTCCCTCTTAGGAGTAGTATACTGAAACCTTCCAACTTTTGAGAAGCTAATCCTCACATCTGCACACAGCCGAGGCTGTCCTGCTTCCTCGGCAAAGGGGGTTTCCATTGGGAGCCAAGGAGCTCAGTATGCCTGTCAACTACATCTCTCTCTATTATATTCTATTCCTCAATTTGCTCCCTATTTCTCTCTTTCTGCAAACAGTCAAACTCTTTATAAAGGTATAAATCCCACCTGGCTTCAGCTCATAGATGAAGGACAGGTTGTGGGTGTCTTGGTAGCCCTGGAAACCTGATCTTCAAATTCTTAGATGATCTATTCTGACACAAGGAAGGACAGGATTTGTTCTGTGTTCAAGGATGTGAAATTGTGCGCTAACAATGTATGTGTGTCCATGTGTGTCTAATGCCATTGCTGCAGCAGTACTATGGGGATGAAACTCTTTAGAAGGAATGACACCTTATCACAGGGCTCACAGACTGCTGCAAGAAGCTGCCTCAACAGGACCAGACAGACTACGCACCTCACCATCAATAAATGCACACAGACAAAGTTCCACAATATGGTAAAAAAACAGAAAGGCACCTGTGCACATCCAGAGGAAGCTGCTCTGAGCCTTACGGCTCTCTCCCTCTGGATGAGGATTTGACTTTATCTTTTAATTCTACATCTCATAGGAAGCACAAGAAGCAGCTGAATGGGAATGAGAGTGGTGAAGGGATTGTCCATTTTTTGCGACCAGAGGTTGCCCCGTAAAATATTTAGAAAAATCCTCTCCCATTTCACAGCAGTCTGGATTTGCACTAAGAAAGAATGAACTTAAAGAGAATGGGGAGATTATCATGTTATTGCCATAATCATTGTGATATGTGAGAGAAATCCTCCATTGCAATCCCTTCATGACACGAATACGTTGCAACTGTCTGACTTTACGAGACCTCTGAAAGCAGGTCAGCTGCTTATGTTTTATTGTTGTGTGAGATGCTCAAAATCTTAAATATTTGGCCATTCAGATGTTCACCAAGCTGAAATATCCCTTGTTGTGTAAACTCCGTACTGGAAAGAACATGAATGTGCTTGTCTACTTACAGTAAAATATCATTTGGAACTGACATGTTTACTCCCTTAAGGCGCTGTCACATGAACATTTGAAAAAAACAGTTCTTTAGCTCTAAAAGTTACTTTTTAAGTTTTGAATGTTTGTGACAAGCCAGACCTTCCTGGCTGTGTATGTGAGAGGAGAGAAAGAGGAAAGGGAGAGGCTGATTTATCTCATGAATAAAGCATGAGTTGTAAGTAAGGACACAAGTGGATCCTCCTTATTTGTGACTGCGAAGTCAGCAGGTGGGTTCAGAATGTTGACTGGTTTACAAAAAGTCACCAACAGGTGCCACAGCAGCTACTTGTTCACACACTATTGTGTGAATATGCACTGTATACTGAAAAAGTAAAATAGGTACTGGCACAGATTCATAAACAGGGAAAGCAAAAAGTGTCAGACATGAAGTACGGACTTGGAGGACAGATTAAAGTGCAAACTATGCCCATGCATGCAAGTATGGCTAATTCAAGTACGAGGAATAACTTTCCAGCTCTGGAAATCACCAACTGTCTGATGAGAAGGTGAATGCAAAATTTAGAAGAATAAAAAGTTGTCTAATACAGGAAAAATGCAACAACAGAACCACTTTTATTCAGTTTTGCCATTATGAGATGAGTGCATCTGGACCGGTGATCTGTAGATTTGCCTCCCATATGTCTGATTATGACCTGCTCTGCTTCATGCACATAAACATCTTGCTAGCATAGAAGCTCATCGGTGTAAGTGAAGACACAAAGTTTGCAAAACGAAACCATAACAACACACGTAGTTAGACACAACTCCAGGTGAAGCTGAACATTTTAAAGAATCTACCAAAGGAAAAGTGGATAAAGATAAAGCTAACCAGAGCTCAGCACCAGCCACAAGCTTCAGTATGAACAGTGAAAAGATCAAAAGAGTTATGTGGAAAATCATGGAGACAAGTTAAAAAGAGCAAAGGCTAGATAACCTGTTATCTGGCAAAAATTGCGCAACTCTTCTCATTTAAATATTTGTATCTCTTTCTAGTAGCAGAGCACTTTATTTTTTAGTTGTTTAGGAGTAAGAACATCCAGTAACCTCCAGCAGTTTTGTTTAATAATTAATTTTGTAATGAAAATACATTGAAGACTGGACAAAATGTTCTTTTTTTCCCTGTATATGCTGTCAATTATAGTCCTTAGAAAGGAAAACACAATCGGGAAAACTCAGTAATATGTATTGACGGTTTTTAAACAATATGATGTTATTTTGTTAAAATGAAAATATAGGTTTTATTTTACTGACACATTTTATTTGTCTAACCAGAGTAAACTATCCTCCGCTCGATGCAACATACATAAAATAAGCCCTATAATTCAACCTTTAGCTCAAACACTTTGAATGCTTTGCTACAAAAAAGAAAAACCCCTTCCTGCCTATCACACCTGTCTCTGACTGCTGGCTATTTCAGGTCCTAAAGTGCCTGAAAAATGTAAAGTTTATTTAATCCCCGTTAACAAAAAAAAGTTGCTCTTATTTATACAATATTTCTATGTCTATTTAAATTTAAAGGTCTGCAAACTTCATACCTCATTGCCCTTTCTACACACAGAGAGGAGAAGCTGAATAGTGCCGTTTATCTCAAGAGCTGCAAATACTGCTGCTACTCTGACTGTCACTTCTAACAAGTCTTTAATCGTGTTTCACTGATCAATACATTTTGTCCCGCTCGTCACATTTCACTAAGGCAGGCTATAAGTCATAATGACTGTGAATAGCAAGCTTACACTCACTCTATTATAGAGAGCTGTCGGTGTGAATCATATACTCTGACTAAACGCACACAGCTGAAGACATGCACACAGAAAGGTTTCTCATATTCTTAATGCCACCGTGATGCCTACCATCATAGGTTCCACTCTCTAGCAGAAGTCCACTCTCCTCCAGGATCCTGAAGTCTCCAACACTGATGAAGTTGTAGTCCACGCCTGGCACCTCCCCCTCTCGAGGAAGCCGCGTTGTGCCTGAAAAGAAAAAAAACACGTAAGCATACAAGTCAACACAAGTGTAGATAAAGCAGTAATGTAGAACATGTTTCAGTTGAGACAGAAACTGAGATTAAGATATTTTCTCGGCTAACAGGTTCTGAACTGAATTGACCAGTCAAAATAAAAACAACTCTCTACTCCCTGTTCTTGATTTCAAAGATACAGAAGATGCCGTTTTTGGTGTGTTTTTTTCTTTTTATCTGTATAAGACTGCAGTACATGTTTGATAAGAGCAGATATCTCTTCTTGGAATGAAAATCCAAAGAGACCTTGGTACTATCTTGTGAAAGATGGATAATTGACGAAGGCCTGTAGAGCACTGAGGGCGTAATTCATTTAATCCTCCGTGAGTAACTGCAGCCTCTGCTAACAAGTTCTTATTGGAAGCTTCTTGGCACATATACTGGCTACAGCTGAAATGCAGAAATCAGTAGAGTAAATTAGAGATGTGAATTATGATGGAAGCAATGGGATTTGTAGCCCCCTGGTGTGGGTTAAGTTCACTCAGTGCCACAGAGGGCAACTCGAATGCAAATGACACAAGACAATTCTGAGTGCAGATTTTGCCCCTGTGGGGAAGCCACAGTCTATTTCAGTACTGATGGGAATTTTTTTTCTTCGAGGATGATTATCTGCAAGGCAAAAAAATGGACACCAAATGATTACATTAGCATTGGGATTATGTAAACCTTATTCCATGAATAAGTAAGTGGGAATGTGCTACAATTGCACTCAAGGCTAATTAGGTGGTGTGTCACCAAACTTGTAAACTCCATTGAAATAACCACAAGAGTTCAAGGTAGGACAGAGGTAATTGGTAGCATGAGAGGCGATACAAAGCAGACACACAGCCACCAGTCATCAATCCTGCATTTCATGGAAATTTCCCTCACCAAAATGAATGTCAGTCATGGTTCTGGAGCAGATACTTCCTAGTTAATCCTTTCTAGGGTCATGGGAAGGGCAGAGGGTTGAGGATAAGAGGGAGATGAGGAAACAACCCGGCAGATTACCAGTCTGTAGGGGGCTTGCATAAACAGTCATTTATATTCAGAAAATCATTCAATCTGAAATTTTAAATAAGCCCAATTTCAGTGTAAGAGGAAACCAGAGCAAATCGAGTAGCCCTGCAGCAGAAAAGGGAGATGAGGGAAACAGAGAAACGATACTACACAGTTCTACAAGACAGAAAAAAGTTTAGTAAGTGAATATGCTCTCACAATGCCAAGCAATAGCACTTCTACCACTTCTGAATTCAACAGCAACACACAGTATCAGCAAGAAAGTAACATAAGTATTTTGGATCTAATTCAAATATACCCTAAGTGCGCCGTTGATCTGTTCAGTAACAGTACACATGTGTTGCATTAAAATAAACTGCATTTAGGCATTCCAATACAACTACAGTGGAATGTAACTGAAATATACTGCAGCATCTCCAGAGTATTTTTTTGGTACGTGTAGAGTCTGTGCCAATTAGCAGTGAAAAGGGTCTGTAGATCGTGGTGGCCAAATAGCCTATTAAGTAACTTTATGTTGCCATTTCCTTTTGTTTTTCCACTCATATTTTCTCCCTAATTGGACTGTGACAGCTTCACTGCACCGTGCAGGAGCAAAATCACAGTTTGGGAAAAAAAAAAAAAACACAGACGCTTGCTTCTACAGCCTGCCGTGATACCACAGTTTGTGTTACCAAAAGCAGTTGACACTGCATTGTGTGTGTGAATGCCAACCTCTGCTGCTTCTCATTACCAACTTGTCTGCCTGCGGCGCTGGCTTTGGTCCCTCAAAAATGTCCCCTGTAGCCCAATTACTTGAGCCACAGTTGTACCTGCCAAGAATCTCCCTAAGCCATCATCCTGGATGCCACACCAATATATACCATAAACCTGCTATTGTGAATCAGTTGCGGCAGTATAATAAGGGCTCGCTCATGCTTTGAGGGTGCAGATGAATGAAAGTGGCAAATCCAAACAGAACTTTGCAGCATCTTGCTAGTATACCAAGTTATACACAGCAGGAATGTATTTGGATCATGGCTTAAAGGAGAGGGGAGAGCCTCCTCTATTCAAATTCGGGCTGTGCCGAGTGACATTTTCTCAGGCTCTGGAGCTTCAGTGGGAATCAACAGCAAGTAATAAAAGATTCAGGACATGTATCTACTGGTTTAATTAAAGGCAACAATTGTAATCTGACAAAATCACTAGACACACAAGAAAAAGGCAACAGTGGTTCTGTGATTTCTAAAGTCAAAACGATACCAGAATTTTGGGGCTACATAAAGTTTAAAAAGTTTGGCATCATGGTCTCTGAAGCACCTTTCAGTTTTTACTTTATTATTTTTCCTTGTTGTCTTGTTTTTGGTTAGTTCCTGTTTTATTTTAGTAGCCTTCTCTTGTGTTTCTGCTTTTTTTTTGGGGGGGGGGTTTTTGCACATTTGCTGTAACCTGCCCTGCCCTCATTAATTTCACTGTGATTGTTTTCACCTGCATCCAGTCAGCCCTGTGTGCGTATGTAGTTTAATCTGTTCCCCTGTAAATTTGTCTCTTTACCTTCAGTTTGACCTTCTTGTACTCACATATTTCCAAAGCTTTCCTGGGTTCTAGTTTTGTTTTTATCAGCCCCGTTGAGTCATTAAAACCTCACCTTTTGTTAGTTAGACCTATTTATTAATTTAAATTTTGTAACCTGAGGTCAAGAAAATGTTTCAACACCATCTGCTGCATGTGCTTCAGATGGTGCTGGAGGTATTGTAAACAATAGTAAGGGAGCTGCTTCTCTGGTCAAACTATATAAATAAAGCTCATAGTTAGGGCTGAATCAGATGACCCTGAACCTTCCCTTACTTATGCTACAATAGGCCTAGGTTCCTGGGGCTTCCCATGATAAACCGACTGTTTCTTCCTTGTTCAGCTTTGTGTTTATACACCACTTTACATTTAATCATTAGCTTCTGTCTCTCTTCTACAGTATGTCTTTTGCTCCTCCTCCCTCCCAGCCAGCAGATGGCTACCCCTCCCTGAGCCTGGTTCTGCTGGAGGTTTCTTCCTCTTTAAAGGGAGTTTTTCCTTCCCACTGTTGCCAAGTGCTTGCTTATAGTGGATCGTCTTGTTTGATTGTTGGGGTTTTCTCTGTATTATTGTAGGGTATTTACCATACAATATAAAGTGCATTTAAGGGTTTTGTTGTGATTTAAATAAATAAAATAAAATTGAATTAAAATCACACCAAGCATCTCTGAAATCTCTGAAAAAGTAAATTCAGAGATGTGCCCTTGGTAGGGAGACCAAGGTCATGTGCTTTTGGCACAGCATTGCTTTTTCAAAAAGTTCCTAGATTTGCAGTTACATGCCTTTTTGAAAAAATAAAAAGCTGCTTAGTATTGTGACAAAGTCAGTGAGTAGGCAAAGATTAGGTGGACTGAAGAGTGATGATCCCTGCTTTGAGTAAGAGACAGATGAAACAGGTAAGTCAGGTGCCCAAGCTTAGATGGTTTAAATTTACACTAAAATCTGACTCCCAAAACTAAAAACCAAATATCTAAAGCTTTTATCTCTAAAAATGCTGGTTGATTACAAACCTGACAATGATGACAAGTCACACACATACACTCCATTTATAATACAAACTAAACTTCACTTCACTGGCATTGTTAGACAGATTTGTCCTTGGTACAAAGCCAGTTTCCTGTCACTATGACGGACAAACTGCTGGCTTTAGCATTGCATTTAACATTCAGGATGGTGTCAACGCTCTCATAAAACTCTTATTAGAAATTGAATGACCATTTCCTAAAATGTCAAACTATTCTTTTTATTTTATGGTTATGAGTAGCGGTTCAGAGCTGTGCGTCTGTCTATCTTGGTTAGAAAAAAAAACCTGTCACCTTAGTCTTCCAAGGTCTAACTGCTGAGACCTATTTTTTGAACCGTCTGGACTCGAGGTTGTCACAATGGGAACTTCAGAGGTAGTCAGTCAGAAGTGGCAGGCCATAAATTTAACATGTTGAGTTCGTGCACAGTTTTATGATGGTACTTCAAAAAAGGGTGGCTTAGGGCTTTGATGTTGAAATTGAAAGAAAGAAAGAAGAGGGAAAGCAAGGGGATCATCACAAATCCAAACTCTTTGCTATTTCTGCATAATATTCCCTTTTGAGAAAATATACTGTGGCAAACTCTGTCACATAGCTATCTGCTGATGTCTTGTTGTAAAACAGACTACCCCAGATCGCCATATAAAAAGTAAATGCATAGCAGCTCCTTTATCTACCTTCTACCAGTATTGATTTATTCGGAAATTGTGAAAATCAGTTGATGAGGAGAACAGGGAACCGGAGCACAAGGAATGAGCTGTTGCCACATTTAGCATGCAGAGAGCGAGGTCAGAATGCTTTTCTCATTTCTCTAATTTGTGGCTCCTTGTCTTCTCCATCCTCCATCCTTCTGCTTGTGACCCGGAAATCAATCTCAGTATGCCACGTTGAAGGATGTCTCAATTCTTTAAATGCACTTGGAGAAGAGAGGAAAGAGGAGGTTTGTCAGAGGAGATGTAATTGACGACGGGCAGGTGTGTTCTTTGTCGAAGTGGTTTTTTACCTTCAGTGTATAAAAGAGATATGACTCACAGCTGGAATATACAAACCACAGTGAGAGATGGACTGTTTAAATAACTCATCCTTTTTGTGTTTTATCAGTTAATTACGATGATAAAGCTTTCTACCCTTCACCGTTTGTGCTTGACTTAAAAAAAGGTACGTATGTTGCGTAAAACATAATATTTAACTGGTCGCACTTTTAAATACAGGCCACGAAGCATTATTTCATTAAATGTCTCAACTCCTCTCTCCTCGTATCCCTTCCTTGCCTCCTCCACTCACATCTCTGGTGGGAGGACCTTAGGCACAAGGAGAGGAAACAAGGAAGATGTGCAATTTGGGAAATGAGAAAATGGGGGGAAAGTCCAGCAGCATTTGTACATGACACGTTGATCCATCCCTACATTCCTGTCTGTGCATGTACCTGCACTAGTGCAGTCTGTGTGTGTGTGTGTGTGTGTGTGTGTGAGACGGAGAGTTTGTTTGGCATAAAGCTTTTTCTGCCCATCTCTGATCTTGGTGGGGAGTCAAGGGACCGCTTGTGACCCTGAGCATTCTGTCCTCTTAGAAAATCCTCCTCTTTTTGTTCTCTTCAGAGCACTTGAGAGCCTCCTCCAGCGTTTTCGTAACAGTCCAAATGAGATGGAGCCCGTCCCAAGACCCTGTCAAGGAGGCTCGGGGATTTACCACACACAAACAGCAAAGACTGTGCTCGCGTGTCCTCTCTGTTCCCCCCTTTTCCTCCATTACAGACCACTCGTCATTGCCTGTCCTCTTCTTTCTGTCTCTTAAAAATTTTGTTTTGTGTTTCATAACTGGCCTAAAAGTAATGCTTTCATTATGAACCTAAAACCTAAAGCTCAGCAGAATTGACCTTATGGTGTTAGTGGGATGCACAAACAGAATGGTACAGATCAGCTGGTAGTTAACTAAAGTGGACAACTGGCATGGTGACACAAACCAACCGCTAATCCGCCCGCTGTCAGCATGATTGTCACACATGGCTCTCAAATGTGCTTGTTTATCATCAGCTCGTCATGTTCAACACATTCAGTGAATTGTTATGTGTCCTCATTTGTAATGCCATAGTGTTACTTATAGGGAAGGAGTACTCATTGCACATAATTATAAATACAACTTTTCACATTTCGGTGCCAAAAATATGACCAGCTGAATCCATGCTGAAGAGTTACAGGGTGAAACTGCAAGAGCAAAATAACTGCAAAACACAGCAGGGGAGCAGAAGATACTGCTCCCCTGTACTAAAAGAGGGCTAAAAAAAAAGCCATCCACACTACTCAACAAAGCAGCTTGTCTTGCGGTTGCACTGCACTATTGTCTGGTATGGTTGATACCAGTGTGGTCACTGTGTATACAGTGAGTAAATACTGAACTGACGTTGTAAAACCAACCAGTTATTCAATATTATAATGCTAAAAATATTCTGGATACATGGAGGATAATATATGGTACTGTATGCTACTGTAATTGATTCTGGAACAGGTAAAATGTTCTCATGCACCTGATATTGGAGTGCCAGGACCAGGTAATATACACTGGAGCATTTCAAGATTATAAACTTTTTTTTTTTGTTTTAAATTATTAGTTGTGGTTCAAATGTTTTTGCTTTTATGAATTCAAACCACAATGTAAATAGAGCTGAAAGGAGAAAAACAAGTTTAAAAAAAGGGAGCCAAGGGTAATTGAAACAGAAAAAGAGTGAAAGTGAAACAGAGAGGGTGAAGGATGGGAGACCGAGAGCGAGGGAGTGAATGATGGAGGTGCCGTCACTGTGCAAGTCCCGGACTCTTGCTCATTAAGACAGTAATTCAAGCAGGGGATTAGAGAGTCAGACTCATGCACCGAACCCACTGGCTGCTGATGATGAATGGTGGTCAAAGCCTGTAATATCTCACCGACCGCCACTGCGGTACATGAAAATATACAACGTCGTGTTTGAAGAGGTAGTTAATACTGGGGGGTGTGGATGGGTGACAGAAAAGAGTCCAAGCATGTTATGTTGTGTATGTGTGCGGAGGAGAGCAGGTGAGAGTGACAGGTAGCAGTGCTGGGGGGGAAATTACTGGAATGAGTTTTGTAAAGCTCTATAATCAACTTCTGTCCATCGAGTGTAACTAATCCAAGATTCTACCAGTGCAGCCAGGTTTTGAGAAGAAAAATTCACAAAGTTCCCAAAATGACTGACAGGTATATGAGAGGAACAAATGCAAAGAAAAAACAAAGAAAGACAAGAAGCTCAGAAACTGAGCGAGGCGAGGGATGGAAGAAGGATCGTCCTTAAGTAAAATTTATATTAAAGGTAAGCAGCTTACTCTCTGAAAATTTTCACACTTGTGCTGCATGACCCCTCTGAACAAGGCAGAGCAACTTCCAGCCCTGAGGGGCGAGAGTGCTGAGATGATGCGTGTTTGTGACAGTGCTGTGCCTAAGAGTCTGTCATCGCCTCAGGAGAAGTCCCTCTGCACGTGACTAAAACCTTGACTACACCCAATTACGGCATTTCTCTGAGCAGAGTCAGTGTTCAGCATGACGTGGTAAATATTTAGGCCAATATATCTGTGCGAACGTCAGACTTAGAGACATCGTGTCAGAGTCATGTCTCCCGTCGATGCAGTTTCGCTTCGGTACATCATCTGGTGCTTTAAAATCCTGTGCAGTTTCTCCTTGTGCATCATGCAACATCAGTGTTTCACCGTATTACAATAAATATAATACAAATGGGCTTTTTTTCTAAAATGGAAATTCTGTTTTTAAATTACAGTAGCAATGCAGACAGATACAGTACAAAAAAAAATCCTTTTAAGAAAATAAATAAAACTGCATTTCTAATTTTAGAGGCGTTCCCATCATTGTGGCAAACAGCCTGCATTTATGCAACCCACACAACCCTTAATCGGGATATTAATTTGCACCTTTGCTGTGCTAACAGCCTCATCTCTAATTTTGGTAATTTCCATGCTTTCATTTAACAAAAACGGTGAACATTCAAGCTTATAAAACCTTTTGAATTATCTAAAAAAGGTTAGAAAATGCAGAGGCGTCAGGCTGCAAATGTGTTCTTCTTTTTCTTAGCTCCTGGTAAGTGACATTTTACCAATGAAAGGTTTCTGTCTGCATGGTAAAAGGGAATTTTACTCGACTAACCCAGTCCAAATCCTGAAGACATTATGAAACACTGTTTGGAATTACAGGGGTTTTATGATTTTTGGAATATTAATATAAAAATTAATTTGTAATGCCAATGACTAATATTGGTTATAAATATTTTTCAGTTTTTCACTAACTCAAAATTACTATTACCCAAAAACCCATTCACTGCAGCACTGTCTGGCAGTCCACAGTACCAACCTTTTTATTTACCACTCCATTACTGATTACAGCAAAGAATAATAGCTGGTGACGGCTGCGCTGAGTAGAATGTCAGCAAGCAAAAGCAGAGAAGGGGAGGGAAAAAAGCAGGGATATTTATGGAAAGAATACGACTTTGATCATTGTGATGATACGGCACAGAAGTAAATAAGTTACACGGGGGTTACAGAGATGTCCTTGGCCGGGTTGCTATGGTGACACTGAAATGTGTGTTTTGTAGTGTGTGTGACAGAGAGCTGTGAGTGAGTGACAGTGCAGGAGCAGACAGGGTACATATGTGTTTGAGTGCGGTGTGCGTATTCAGGCTTGCGTAATAAAATCGGAACAGGGCTGCTGCTTTTCCGTGCAATAGGTTTCCAGCTGTCAGATGCATACAGAGCGGCCTCATTATTCCCATAGGGTGTTTCAGACAAAAGTGCACATGGGTTGAAAATAGGGTAGACTGTACATTCAAACCATGTATAGCGAATGCCATAAATGGTGTACTTACAGGGGATGGTGCGTAGGTAGAGGTTATCCCGTATGATCTGTTGAAGCTTGTGGTCCAGCGAGCCCTTCTGAAACTGCAGACTGAGGTAGTGGCGCAGGTCCGTGTTCAATACTTTTCCTGCATCAACAGAGGCAGAGGCAAGGAAGGTCAATAAAAACATGGTGGTAGTCTCTCAGAAGAGTTTATGCCTAAAAGGAAATCCATCCAAGTGGCACGTACCCTCACAAAGTGATCAATACAACAAAATGAGATTAAACTGTTTTTCTTGACAAAACTGTAACCCTTTCATGCCCCAACGTAATGTTCACGTTTCTTTCTCAGGGATTAAACTGTGTTCTGTGTAATTATGTGATATAAACTGTGCTGACAAAGAGAAACATGAAATGGAGACGATCTAGAGTTAATAAAGACATGGGTTTTATTTTAATAACATCATATAAGTTAAAATCAAGGTATAGGGAAAACACTGTCATGAAAGCATGAAGAGCTAAACAGACAACATGTTTTGACCAATTTACCCAAGGGAAGTCTTTCCGGTGTCGATAATTAAGCAATTAACCCCATGCAACTCCCTGAAGACTCCTGCAGTGATATTGCAAGGTGTGTAGAATGGCCAGCTGCAATCTGCCAGTAATACTTTAAGTGTAATCATTTGAATTATATTCAACGTAATTTTATTCATTCTATACAGACAGTATACAGACAGCATAAAGGGACACGCTAACGAATGAATGGTAGCTCACGTCAGTCAATGAAAGGGCAGTAAAGAGGTTAGCAGGCAGTTTCCTACTTAAGGATTTTTTCAGATTTTGGTACTCTGGGTTACATGTAAGACCCTCCCTGAATGAATGAGGTTAAATTAATGACACAAAATGTAAAGATCTTTGGGTAAACTCAAAATTCACAGGGGGCAAGGGAAAACATTTAAAAGTCAGAAACTGACAGAATATATTCTTATGTGGAGAGTGTGTCAGACCACCTGTCCTTTTAAGCTGAGAGCTTAAATCCTTGTTGATTTGCCTTCTAAGTCCAGGTCGATTACAGAATTGAAAATGTAACTGAGGGGGAGAACAAAGGTTAAACTGATTATTAAACTTTGATCTCTTTTAGTGAAATTCACTGCAATCATTTAGGATGATTGGGGATACAAGGGGCAGGGATAGCTCAGTAGGTAAAGCGGTTGCCCCATGATCGGAAGGTCGGGGGTTTGAATCCACTGAACGGCTACCCGGAGGTACCCCTGAGCAAGGTACCGTCCCCACACACTGCTCCCTGGGCGCTGCACTGGTGGCTGCCCACTGCTTCACTGAGTGAATGGGTTAAATGCAGAGAGGAATTTCCCCACGGGGATCAATAAAGTATACATTATTATTACAAAAGAGACTATAGAGGGATTTCTGGCCTAAAAACACTTAAAAAATTGATTGCAAAGCTGCAGTAGATTATATCTCTGACTTTTTTTTTTTTTTGCATTCTGAGTAATCGGAACAAACTGGACTGAGCTGAATTCATTCATCCAAGGCAACAAATCGGAAATCCAAACCGCTAAGAGACAGATGATAACAACTG
>VUQG01044803.1:0-18213 GCA_015106755.1 Etia nguti | reverse complement strand
CTCCCCGGGCGCCCAATGGCAGCCCACTGCTTCACTGAGTGAATGGGTTAAATGCAGAGAGGAATTTCCCCACGGGGATCAATAAAGTATACATTATTATTATTATTTGGAAAATGGTTTAAGAACAGCTAAAAAGCACAATTCTCCTCGCTCTATGAAGAATCTTAGCATCTTTAAATGATTTTTGTGTGTGTTTTAAGCCCCCCACTTTATGGTTCTGATTCAGTTCCACTGCTCTCATCAACCTCTTTTCCTGCAGCATTGGGCAGCTGTTGGCTGCTGGCTACAAGCCCAGCAAAAAAATGTCAGACAGAGGATGACTAGCTGGTGAGCACCTGGTGAGGTTTTAGCTGCAAAAACACCAGGTATTTTTCTTACGAGTTGGTGAAGAAGAAGTTAAAAAAAGCTTGTTGTATTTCTTAGGCACCCCTTCTTCATCACACCTTTGTGCAGTTTTAATGTTCTCCAATTTCCCTCACCAGTTGCCTATGAGTAGTCAAATTTAAGATGGTTAACAACAAACTAAAAGCTTGACTATTGGGCATGCAGTTTTTCTAATTTGAAACATATGCCAGATGGTGTGTAGAATATATACTGAAAGGGAAAAAAAACTGTATACAGCCAAGACTAAACAGAAACATGACATCACATTACAACCTATAAACAAAGATTGAGAAAACATCATTCGATTTTTTTTCATTCGCATTTGTTTACCCAGTGTAGCTTTCTTCATATTTTTCTCTTTTTTCTCCTCAGTTAGTGCTCATCAAACAATTTATGAACGTCTCAACAGACCTTCAACCTTCAACAGATTTTGTTCAAGTAAGTGCATGGTATCACACGTGGACAGAAATCTTTTTTTTTCCCTAACAAGACTCTGAAATGATTTCAGTGTCCCAGATTTGAAAACCTCCGTCAGGCACATGGTATCATTCTGCTGTGAAGAGTAGAGAGGCAGACCTTTAGAAGTGCAGCGCTGATGTTCTTAAATGCATTTTCCTTTTTCTGCCAGGAAATGGGTTGGAGAATGATGTGGAAAAAGCCTTAACCTGAGTATAGAAATGGACAAAAATGGATATTCTCAGCTTTACAGCTCTCCCAGGCTACCTGAAAGCATGTGCATTTCTGTATAGCAGAAAATCATTTCTGTCTACACAATTCTCACCTAATCTGATCAATAGTATATTAAGAGGGATAGAATTAGAATTGTGTTTGAATGAGGTAACTTCACAAGAAAGCATTTCTAAATCTAGTGTAACTGTATTTACACGTTCAAACTGACAAGGAAACATTGCATTACATGGAATATGAAGCTGTTAAAAGCCCTGATATATGGCAAGAAAGAGTGATTTTACACTGTGACACAGCCATTTTCAGAGAAATCAAATAAAACCATCAAGGGAAGAACAGTGATAACACATTACATTTTTCAGCTGTAAAATCAATTTTAATTGCATTGTAAAGAGTACATTTCCTGGAAGTAAGACTCTGCTTTGCTTATCTAATATCGTTTTAGCTACGCTGTAATTAGCTAGCTAGCTATGGCAAACACTGTCTCGCTTCAGATACTTTAACACATTTCCATGCAATACACTAAGAAATACACCATAGTGTTATTCAAACAAAAGTTAAACATGACTTGTGCACTCATCAGTAATTATTATTGCAGCATTTAATTGCAGTGTTTGCTCCCCTAATTTTATGAGCATTTACAACTTCTCAAACCTTTGACCACATATTATTTTTACTAATATCTTCTATTTGAAGAAAATAATTGAACATGTATAAACGACAAACAAGAACACAATGCATACTGTATATGGAAAATAGAAATCTGCCATTGTTAGCCAGCTAGCATTACTGTCAGCACCTGTGAAGAATTAATGATTTCAGTAGAAGAAAACACAACTAATTAGACAAATGACAATGTAAAGAAGATCCATGTCTTTTTACTGTGTTCCCAGTTTACATTCTCGTCTTCCTTATTGTGCTTCACCTCCTTCAAAGATGTGTGCAAAGGTGTGAGTAAGGCTGATAATGAGCAGTTGTCTGCTTCCACCTATCTTTATTGACAAAACTGTGTTACCTACTTTAGAACAAGATTTTTCCTTGAATGTGAAAGAGACTCTTGGGGTTGTGTAATACATTAATTTGAAAAGCCTTTTGCTCTTCACATCTTTGATCAGATACTTAAAATGGTTATTTTATCAAAGCAGCTTGGGGCTGAAATGGTGTACAAATAGAAATCAATGATGTTCTTACTGAAATGTGAAATGAACCTGACAGGTACATGATAGACCATGTAGTTTGTACAACTCCTTTTGAATATGAAAGAATAAAGACAATAATTTTTGTTCTATTGGGAGCCTTTCTATTTTTAATTACTTAATGACTATATAGTATTTAATGGGTTTGTGAGTTGTATAATGAAGGACTAAAAGACGACACAATTTCACAGTGTTTCATTCTCCAAAAAATGATGTTTCTTTCAGTGATATATGCAAGAGCTGTATATGCACCAAAACGAATTCGTACCAAATAAAGTGCTAGATCTCAATAGCATGGGACTCACAAAAACATCATCAGAATCTCAAGTTTGTATTTAAAGAGTCACACCACCTTCATAAATCACTGTAAAACAAAGTCAGTTGTCCCACAGTCGAAAACAAAGAACACTTTTCATTAATCAAAACATCAAAGTAAGTTTGATACTGAACACCGAAAGTCCTCTGAGAGTTGGGGACAACCAGGGGTTACAAATCTGGAACAGCATTTTGGCACCTTCCAGTTAAATCTAATTAATGTATATTATTGTTGAATTAGTCAATGTTTTGTGTGGTGCAGCCAGGCGTTGCTTCCAGTGACAGCATGGAGATACTCGCTCCATGATTTTTAAAAAAGACATTCTACGGCCGGCTTATACCCTCATTGCATCCCTGTGATGCATTCACAGTGCAAATGTAAATTTTTGGTCATGTTAATTCAGCATCTAGTTAGTGCTACAGAAGAGGAGTGCACACAAACCGACTGCCAGTTTTTGTACATTGTCACAAAATGTGTCTCCTAACTTGTGAACAGTTGCTGTATTTCACATGTGCAGAGAAAGATGCCAGAAAGAGAACAAGAGAGGAAGATTATTCTCAAAAGTAGGGACTTCTTTGCAAGTGACATTTGCTAAAGTAAGGATGTTATCTTACTGTGCTGACTTATTTTAATTTTTAAAAAAATTGAATCGGTTTGCATGTTCTCCATGAGTCTGTGTGGGTTTTCTCTGGGTACCCCAGCTTCCTCCCACAGTGAAAAGACAGGCAGTTAGAGCGGTTAGGTTAATTGGTGATTCTATTTTTTTTTTTTTTTTCCCCTGTCCGGCAGTGTAGCAACCAGAATTGTTGTTTGAAGGCCAAAAAATGCCCAACAAATTTACTTCCCATTATGGCATTTGCCAACTTTATTATGATTTTTTTATGGTGAATTATGACAATCACAATGGACAAGACCGGGGAACAGAAAAGAAAAAAAGGGGGAAAAGAAGTTGTGGAGAAAGTTAACAGAAGGAGAGGGAGAGGAAAATAGAAAAGAAAAAGGATAGAGAGAGGAAGAGAGAAAAAAAAACACTGAAAATGTGCTTTAAAACCTGCTGAAGGAAAAAAAATATATGCAATGATGGCCCCTACCCAGAGAAGAGCAGAGGAGAACCTTGGAGGGGAGTTACCCAGGAGCCACAGTGCAATTGAGAGATAGGTGGCCGTGAGGGGACAGAGGAGGAATACTTCCCCTGCACCTCAGTGACCTTACCTGCACCCAAAGGCCCTGCATGTGTGGGCGTGTGATGGAGCGGAAGGAGGGAACTACAGAGCTCCAGATTGCTCTGTACCTCCAAATGGGAAGAAGGCTTATCTTCCAACAGGACAACCTTAAGCACACTGCCAAGATTACAAAGGAGTGGTTTAGGGACCCCTCTGTGAATGTCCTTGGGTGGCGCAGTCAGAGCCCAGACTTGAACACAACTGAACTGGAACATCTCTGGTGAGATCTCAAAATGACTGTGCACCGACACTCCCCGTCCAACCTGGTGGAGCTTGAGAGGAGAGGTTCTGCAGAGAAGAATGGGATAAACTGCAAAAAACTGAGTGTGCCAAGTTTATAGCATTACACTCAAAAAATCTTCTGACAAAGTATTGAGCAAAGGTTGTGACTGGTTATGTGCATGTTTTTTATTTTTAATAAATTTGCAAGGATTTTAAAACAATCTTTTTCATTTTGTCTTAAAAACAACTTTTTTGTGTGTTGTTGTTGTGTGGGCTTTTTTTTTGGTGACACACTCAAAGAGCAGTGATCAGTGATCTGACAGCAAGTTTTTTCTATTCGACTTTAAATAACTGCGTGCACAAAAGCTACATAATTGGATTAGGATGTAAAATGATTTTCAATACTTTGTCGGGGATGCAATTAAAAAGACTTCAATTCTTTATGTTCAACAGAAGGAAAACAAAGCCAAAGATTTGTTTTAGTTATATCGGCTCCTCACTAGGAGAGAGCAACTCTCTATTCAATATGCTATTAAATTGACCGCCTTGTCTGACATTGCAAAGCAATAATTTGCTCTATAATTCACATGCAAACTACTCTGCAATCAGACAAACTCACATGTCAAACAAGCTGGGCACCCACAAACAAATTCAATAATTGTAGAAATATGGTGAGGTGTGGACTGAATTGATTGCCTTAATAAAACAATGACAGTCAGTGAAAGAATGCAGTCACTTCTGGGTATTACTTAGGTTTTTAATTTGCTTTACTCTGAGCAGGCTTACAAAAAAGTATTTACACTTAAAGGGCAGGTATATGCAGTGCCACGAAAAATGATTTCTTAACTTTTTGACTAATTTGTTACATTTAGGTGTCAGACCGTCAAACAAATTTTACTACTAGGCAAAGAAAATCCTATTAAATACAAAACACAGATTTTAAATAATGATTTCATCTCCTAAACCATCACAGAACCACCACTATGTTTGATTGCTGGTATGATATTATTGTCTTAAAATGCTGGGTTCAGTTTTAAATTTGATATAACAAGACTCAAACCTTTAAGTTCAAGTTTTTCACATCAATCTTTTTCACAAAGATGAAAACCAGCCCAAAGAAAGCTCAAAGCGATCACCATGGTGACTACTTTAGAAACATGAACAGGTAGAAATGGAGGCTACAAGCCTGATGGCTCATCACTGCGTTTATTGGATTGAAGATCAGGGTCTGGCTGCTTTACTAGGGTCAACAAACATTTAGCTTTAACATCACTCTGGGTTCTTGGCTAGCTTGCGGTTAGCATACTCTTTACTTTGCCATCACACTGTCCTATGTGCAATAAAAATAAAAGTAATGTCCGTATCTCCACTTCTCAAAAGCTGTATTGTTGTACCACTCGCTGTACTCAACTTACACTGCTGCCAGGATGAAAGCTTTCAAAGTACAGACAGCTACATGTAGTTTTGATCTGGATGGGTAAATCATGCCGCCGTCACTTTCTCTAGCAACCCGTGGCTGCATCACATCCAGTGTGGTGGACAAAGTGTGCATGGGTATCATGTAAGAAATTTCAAGGGGAAAAAGGTTAGATTATCCAGTATCAGCCCACTGCAATCAAATAAAACACGCCACAGCCTCCATCTGCTTTTGATGGTATTGAAATAGTTTCATTACTACCTGGGAGTGAAGATATTGAATGTATATTAAGGGGATGAAATTTAATTTAATTAGTTATTGATATCATACACTGATTAATCCTACAAGTATTATTTTTTACTTTTATCTTTAAATCCCAGGTATGTAATCCACTACAAGGTTGTAACTTTAAACTAAACTTCATGAATAATAATTACATTTGTTCCAATAGTTACCTTAAATTGCCTTTTGGATATTTTAATGCATAAAGATCATGTATTTCTATTATTAAATTATGTATAATATAAAAGGAATATTATTTGCAACACAATTTACTTATAATTTTTTAAAAGTGGACTTGAGCAATAGTTTTTGTATACACTGGCTGCTTTTTCACTCATTTTTGAGTTCACTGAGTTTGTACCTGACCATTTTAGAATTCAAAAATACACACGATAACTTAATCCAAACGTAATTAAATTGTACCTTTACACACTTTGTTACTAGCAGCCTGTCACAAAAACGCATAATGGAAGCCTCATCAGAAATCACACGGCCAAACTTTCCTGAAGAACGAACTCTGAAAGGCTAACATTAAGTTAAAGTTGCATGGCAGCAGATAACATTAAGACATGCATTCAAAATTTCAGATGTCATTTAATATTTAACTAGGATTAGGTTTAAGCACTAAGCTGTAAGACTGAGCAAAAAAGTTGGGAAAGATGAAGAGTAAGGGTGGGTTTTCATGCAAGGTGTGAGACAGAGGGGCCTATGGTTAGGTTAAGCATCATGACAACCACTGAAAGGAATAGCGCTGACTCATATATTTCAGTTGAAAATCTGTAGACTGTTTGCCTACTAAAGTAACACACTTTTGTTTGTTTTCAGTGTGTCTTAGATTTTGATACAATTTACAAGTTTAAAATTTTAACTTTTTTTTTTTTTTAAACTTATGACCCACACTTTAATATGCTAATTTTAGCATGGCTAAGCATCAATGTATATGTTCTAAATATAAGGTGATTTAGCATCCTTGTAATTATAGCCTATCTGCCCCCAAACACGAACAGAAAAGCTGTGCACTAGGCTGTCTATAAACCTGAGACCAAACAGACTGTTCTCCACTCTCTCTACTCTACACTGCCTGGAAGTCCACCATCCGTGCTCCAATATCTGCCTAGTTTTAGTGATCCTACAAATCACTGCTTGCCCCTGTATGCATCCAAACAATTAAGCCAACAGAAGATTACACTTTAAATTTTATAAAGTAGTGACTGCAACTTGTCCCTGTACAACAAAACAGGACAAAATACGTCATTTCATAGACGATATATTAGAGGAATTTTATCACACACACCTATCTCACCGACCTCTTGTTTAATTTGAAGTGTAACGGCATCATTTGGAAGGAAAATATACTGAGGGTTTCTAAGTGTGGCTCTAAAATATTTCCAGAGTATTTTTCTCATCCACAGACAGTTATACACATATCACCGCTCTGAGCCTCTGGAGTGGGTCCCTAAAACATTACCTCATCCCTATTTTACTTTCCTCTGCACTCTATTAATCTAGCCAGCAGATACTTATCCCAGCCACTAATTTACCTGCAGATAAATCTGATGCCATATGGATTGGATTAAATGCTGGCATAGAGTTAAGTTTACAGTGCTGGTTTCTGAGGAAGTCCAGGAGGTCGGAGCCTGGGTTCAGATTAACAGCAACTCACATGCCTGTCTTTCTGTCCGTTCATACTAGAGATTATATCAGGATTAAGATTACGGTCAATCAATTTTGCTCTCAGTGCAAAGAGACTGTAAATTATAATCATAGGCTCAGATTTTACTAGGTTGACTCACACACAATGAAAATGTGACCTAGATTTTCAGCACCTAGTAAAAAGCAGAAACAGAGATATGAAGAGCTTTTGAATACATTGTTTCGTTTATCAGCTCATTAGAAAAATGTATGTAATGTATTCATATATGTGAGCGCAGCATGCATGAGTTGTAAGAATTGTTGCACTTCAGACTCACGTAGAAAATTTCAATTGTAAATGCCCACATAATTATGTGTTTTTAGATAACGGTTACATCAGGATATAGCTGTTATATTTTTGAGATTTCATAGCTGTTGTCTGATAATAAAAAGAGAGAATTGCGTGTTCAGATTTTACACATTATGTTTCGGGCCAAAGATCATGTAACTCAATACACTTGATGTTTTGCTTTGGGTTTTTTTAATATAAGTTTGATTCAGTTACCTTACAATAGCATGAGCCTTCCCTGAGAGTGCCACAGCCACTTTCATAGTTAACTACAGTGATTAATGCAATTTGTTAGGACATCATCTAACTTTGAGGGCGAAGGATTGATCACAGTTTAATTGTTTTCTGGTCCATCATTTGCAATGCTCTAGAAAAATGCCAGAGAAGATGTGAGACTCCTCTGAGCCAATTTGTTTGTATAATTAATTATTTATGGGCTAATGCTTTTAATTAATATCATACTGACTTTGTGGAAATTATTTTTCTGTTATTAACAGTCACTTTCTTCGCCTCCTCTTCCCCACTGTCATTTTCTTTGTCTTTTGCTTCTGTTTGCTTAAATTTAACAGATTCCTGGTTTTCCGGTGTATGGCAAGCCAAAGCATTGGGAAATTTTGTCATTTGCATTTTTTCCTTCTAAACAATAGGTACACCTGTAACAAACATAGTAAATATTAGCTAATGTATCTAATTAGCCTGTAACTAGTAACTGTAAGCTCATTTTATGTTTTATGCACATACAATATGCTGAACAGCTTATTACCAAAACCAAAGAAATGTTATGACTCACCTACAGTTAATTAGCTCATATCAGGTTGCTACCCACAAATTTATCATGCTGGTGTGGGGTATTTATGGCTCATTTTGGCAACCATGTGTCTTTACAGGTCCCATTCTATCCTTCCATTGGGACCAGTTTTATACTAAAGACAAATATTCTGTTCCAGAGTTCATTCAGATTAAGGAACTTTCAAATCTTTTGCCTACAGCCCAGATTTCTGACCTTCATGTGGCTGCAGACAAGAAAGGCTTAGAAGTCAACAACTCAGACAGGCATCAAAGAAGAGCTTTGAGGCCACCAGTTGAATCCACTCATCTCATCATGTTAACATAGAAGATCACAGCACCCTTTTCCAACAGAATAGGAGCTCTTCTCTTCTTTTAAATAAAAATCCCTCTCTTACCAGTAGTGTAACAGTATGTCTATGGCATCGAAGCTTTGCCATATTAAAACCCAAATTAGGAAAGATAAAACAAAGTGATAACTTTGGTCTGATTCTTCAATCTGTTTTTAACTTAAAGCATGTTTGAGCTTTTTCTGTAAGCCATTTGTTCAATTAGGGATTTATTTAAACTCTTGAATTAATATCTTGTTCTTTGAAAATGATCTTAAAAACATTTTAAGTATTAGATTTTACTTTCAGCAATCATTTACTAAATCACAGTATCTACTACTACTGTAAATTAATGGAAAAAGGGAAATTACTGTTGTCAAATTACAAACAGTGCCTGTTTGGCATGCTTACTTATTCAAGGTTTTTTTTTAATTCTGTATTTTATTATTTTCTACACTGCGAAGCAATATTGACAACAAAGAACTGTTAAAAACAGCTACTGAAATACTATGTAGTGACAGAAACATTTGTATTTTAGCTTAAATACAAGCACTGTTTGCTCGATTGCCAGATTTACATAACTGCCTGAATTTACTGTAGTAATCAAAAGTATTGCAAGATTCACTCAGTTAAGGTCCAAGAACTCTAAATTTCTTCAAGTGAAGTAAGAAAAAGTGAAAGACACTTGAAACTGATGAAACCTGCTTTCATGAGAAGCCCCTCAGGAAAGAGACCAAGATCAACAACTTGTCCTCTGCTGCAGCGGTTTAAGTTCAGTGACAATGACCCAAAACATAGCTCCAGGCTATGTAAAGGCAATCTGAAAAAAGGGTGATGACTGGCCTTCACAATAACCCAAGCTAAACACAGTTAAAATAAGTAAGGAAAAGTTGGACAGCAGAGTAAGTCAGTACGTAAGACTGGTATATGTGGGAACTCGTTTTGTTAATTACATAATGAAATGTATAGTATTATTTTATAGTTCTGTCTTATTATAAAAAAATATATTTTTTTAAATTTTTCATTTGTTTATTTCATTTATTTTAAATAATATGAGAGAAAGCAAAAAAACAAAAACAAAACTAAATTGTGTGAAAGTACATGTAATGATAGTAGTAAGGGTAAAGGGTAAAGTGTTTCCCCCGTGATCGAAAGGTCAGGGGTTCGATTCCCCTGAACGGCTACCCTGAGGTACCCCTGAGCAAGGTACCATCCCTACACACTGCTCCCCAATGGCAGCCCACTGCTTCACTGAGTGAATGGGTCAAATGCAGAGAGGAATTTCCCCACAGGGATCAATAAAGTATACATTATTATTAGTTATGTTTTAGATATATACTTTTATGGATGGTTAAACTGTATTTACATAAACTGTAAAGGCAGGCTCCATCCCTTGCGTTTTTTAAAAATCATTTAAAAACACACCTTTTCTCCTTGGCTTTTAACCCAGTGTGTGTTGTCATCTGTGTTAAACTTTGTACCCTTTGTATGTACTTGTACTGATTTATTATTTTATTCTTGTTCTCTTATTTTTGATTTTTGTACAGCACTTTGCTCAGCTGTTATGTTGTTTTTTAAGTGCTTTAAAAAATAAAGTGAAAGTGAAATAATTGTGGGTTTCAAGGGTTCGGGTGAACAGGTTTGGAAATATGAAAGTCATACAAATACACACAAAAGTCTCACATAAAATAACAGAAAGATGACTGTCAGAGAAATATATGTAATATACAAAATATATGTTAACTAATAAGTACTTTGTGAGAGAAATACACAAAAACATACTGTATATAATTCAATTCAATTTTCAATTCACTTTTATTTATATAGTGCCAAATCACAACAAAAGTCACCTCAAAGCATGTATAGTCACACTCATGCACATTGTGTAGCATGGTATATCCAATAAACCTTCAATCATAGAATTTCTTAGAAATTCTTTATTAACTTCTTTATTAACAGTGGAGTTTGAACTTAGTCACTGACAAATAAGGAAATGTAAATGCAAATAGGTTTGGTTGAAGTGTAATCACACAAACGTAAAGGTGAGTGTGTAGCTATATGTCAGTGCCGCAGTAGAGGTGTTTTATGCAAGAACATATTCAGATTTATATATAGAGAAAACACTAACTCAGTCATTCTAAATTTCATCTGCTGGTGTGAAGGGCCATTTGTTAGTTTCAGTGAACAATGAGGTGTTTTAAAGACATCTTTGGTCTTGGCAGAGTGAGTAGAATAGATAAGTGACTAGAGAACACAAGTCATGGAATTTTGTGCTCTGGATATATAATGTTTAACACTTGAATCAAAGGATTCTCCTTTTTATTCTCCCTTTCAGATTCCCATTTGTGTAATCCACCTCCTCCCCATCTCCACCTCAACCAAGTCAGTTAGAGCTGCATCCGAGCCTCCATCTTCATTTTCACCACCACCAGACTAGACTATGGGGGATCCTGTCCTAAATCCCACCACTGCTGACTTTTGGAGTCTAATCGCCAACTACATTAATTTCTCTAGCTCAATAAATCGGGTTCAGTTCTTCCAAATAATATCTCCTTATTGAAATAGTTGCACTGTGTGTTTTAGCATTGTCTTGATGAAATATGCAGGACCATATGTTGGTCTAAAACCTGTATATAACCTTCAGTATTGATGACTTTCCAATTCAACAAGCACTAATGCACCCACATACAATCTTTGAGTATGATAAATCAAGTGGTCCCTCTACTCTTTAGTACAGAGGACGCTGCATACATGTTTTCCAAAAAAATTGCAAATTTCCATTTGTCTGACCACAGAACAGTTTTCAACTTTACCGTGATGCATTTTAAATGAGTTTTGGCCCACAGAAGATGGCCGTGTTTATGGTCCATAATAAAGCTTTAACCTGCATTTGTTGATGAAGTGTGCTCACAGGCGGTGATTTATGTGACTGTTCCTTTAGCCCATGTAATTCATTCCATTATAGGATCATGTCCATTATTTGTAAAGCAGTGGTGCCTGAATGCCCAAAGATCATGCACTTGGGGAGTTTTTCCAAAGTTCAACTTTTTTGATGACATTTTTGTACTGTAGATGACATATTAAAACCCTTTGCAATTTCATACTGAGGAACATTATTCCAAAATTGTTTAACAATTTGTAGATGGAGTTTTTTTGCACACTGATCAACCTCCGTCCATCTTCATTTTTGAGTAACTCTGCCTCTCTAAAACGCACCTTTTTATAACCAATCATATTATCCACTTGCTACCAATTAACCTAATTGGTACAAAAATGTTCTCCCAGTTGTTTCTTTTTAATACCACTTATGTTTTCAGCCTTTTTTGAGACGACATCAATTTCAAAATTAGCAAATATGTTTACATGAAATGGTGAAATGTTTTCTTTGTTTTATTATCAATAAAAAACGGGTTTATGGGATCTGCAAGTCATTATATTCTCTTTTTATTTAAATTTTACACAGTGTCCCAACTTTTTTGGAATCTGGATTGTATGTCACCTTTGTTTTGGTCCTGTGAAGGACTGATGAACTGTGTAGGTTATGTCCCATGTCAGCTGATTTAGACTCCAACCCTGCAACAATCCTTGGATACAGCTGATGAATGGATAGGTGGCTATCATATGAAAAATAGATGATGCTCGACTGATGGTGTATTTTGTTTTAGTGAGATAATAAATCATGTTTCCTTTCAGATTTTGGCATTAGATATATAAAGTATAATAAATGTTGGAGACATTTACTAAGAATACATTCATTAAAATTGAAACTTGTCCATGCGTGCACATTTAATTACTGCAAATGCATGTATTCCAAGTCAAGCTTATGCAGTAACTGACAACATCAACTTGACAATAACACATTAAAAATGGCGCAAAACACTAATTAAAATCAAATAAGCCAGTGTAGAGGCAACATGCCAGCATATTACTAGTAATTGGCAACAATGTACAGGGACACTTGTTTTTCTCGTTTGGCCTCCTTGCTCTCTTCTCCCTGTCTTTCTGTAACTTCTTGTTTCAGCCTCCTGGAAAGTGGTTTATGTATTGCACATGGACCAGTTATGTGCTTCTCATTAGGGCTGATGGAGCAAAAAGAGACAGTGAAAATAAAAGCCTTTTAGCACTCAAAAATCCTACATTTTGATGTAATGTCAAGTACACTAAATATACATGAACTTAGCAAAGATAATGCACTCTGTAATTCTTTCCAAAGTGACTCAAATCTTAAAAGTCTCTCCTACACTGACAAATCCCGCTTTTTGAAACATTAGTAGTAATTTTCACATAATAAAAATCAAAAATTTGACCCAGAAATCGAGAATTTAGAGCTACAGACTTCCTACATCACTGGAATTTGGTTTCATGCACCTCATAAACTCGACTATATGAGGTTGGTTGCAAATAAAGTCCCCTAGATGCATTTTAAGCTTCCATTTGTAATGGCTTTATGATATACGAGATGAAAGTGTTCTGCTTTGCCCAAAAGACAGAATAAACAAATGTTGATAAGCAATCAATGCTAGTTTTCTAATAGGCTTCCATTTTCTCAGGTACATAATTGCCTTGAACCCCTCTCTGACTCTTCCCAGCCAGTTGGGTCAGGCTGAGTTCCAGCATACTCAGCTGTGTTCTGGCACCAGATGCCAAAATGTGATCCAGCCCCAGCCCATATATGGGTGCCAGTTTTGGTGAGTAATTAAGAGTGCAGGCTTCAATCGATTTGTGTTGAAAATTATTAACAGTTGGTGACATTTGAGCTTTGGCCAGCGTTAGCAATCAGAAACTGATAAGTGTATTTAAGTCAATTCTAGACTGTTATTAAAAGATGAATTTCACCCAGTGTGATCTCTGTCAGCTTGTCAGAAGTTTTAAACTGCCAGTAAAAATTACTTATGTAGGCCTAGATAAGCTTTCCAAACTCTCAAAAAGAAAAAAAAAATCTTGATGTCTTTAGAGTTAGCTCAGATTCAAACAACAACTTTAGATTTCTGTCGAATGATAGCAAACTTAGTCTTCATTCCAAACTGAAGTGTGGATTGTAAAAGAAAGAAAGAAATCCCATTCCTTTTTAACATAGGCATCGGAGAACACAGGTAGAGGATTTCCTCAGTTTCACTACACAAGGTTTAACCTGAAATATGTCTACAGCACAGTGGTGCGGTTAGCACTGTTGCATTTCAGCAAGAAGGTGCTAGTTTGAATCCACCAGATGGCCTTTCTATGTGGAGTTTGTATGTTCCCTCAGTGTGGGTTCTTTCTGGGTACTCCCAGAGTCACATGCATATTTGGTTAATTGGTTATTCTAAATTGGCAATGGACTAACTCTGTCTAGACTCTGTCTAGACTCTGTCTAGGGTGTATCCTGCCACTCGCCCCATGACAGCAGGAATCGCATCAAGCCCCTGTGTGGACCAGAAATGGATGAACAGATGAAAATGGATACACACAAAATATTGGAAACCGCTTCCTCACCCTAGGCATAGTTTTCTTGTGTGGTGCCCGACCATGACTGTCTCACCGCCCCACTTCTGCACACTCCAGTTAATGGTCAAGGTCCATATAACCCAAATTTTTTTCAACCCCTCCATCTCACACTCATCTTTGACACACATGCTTTTCAAAAGCACTCTTGTAAAGCACAGCAGAATCGATTTTGGAGTCAATTTTAGAACTTAATTAGGGTAGTTTTTTGAAGTTGTGACACATTATCCTCTCAAATGTTGTACAGATATGTTAGTTGTTTAACACAACAAGTTTGACAGAGACAGCTGTGGTTCACATTCTGTACTTTGGCATGATTAGCAGTCGCACTACATGAATACTTTGGCTGAGTCCAGGCACTGGAGCTAATGGGGGCTTCTGACCTTAAGATTTTTTTTTTTAAATGTGAAGATATTTGACTTTTAAATATGAGATTTGTAACTCTCAGTTAAGTGTCAGTTTTGGGGACATAGATGCAAAGAGAAAGGAGTGTCAGAAAAGTACAAGCTCAAGGTTAAAAAAGACTTGCATCCTGTGGAGAACCTGGGTGCTAATCTCACTAGTCCAACTTTACAGACTAGTGATAGTGGTGGAGCAGCAGTGCTAAAGCTACCAAATAGAGGGATGTTGTCTGCTCCTTCTGACATATCCTATGAAAGAAAGTGTTGATTAATTATGGATTGCAATAAAAAATTTCCTTCCCAAGATATCAGTTATACAGTTAAGACTGACACTTTCTGAACAGTGACCAATCTCCATATCAGGTGCTGAGAGGATGTTAGAAATGAACCGAAAATGATAAAGAAATGTCTGAACACTGAAACAGAACTGTCATGTAATTGAACTTGAATGACTTCATCAATGGCTTTTATGTAAAAAAAAATAAATAAAAAATACCAGAAGTTTTGGATAGGGTGTTTTCACTGAGTCTTTGTTGACCTGAATATATTTTATTATTAATGGTGTGTGTACAACCCCTGGACTCGTGCACCCAACTATCTTGCACTTCTTGTTACATTGCCTATCGTGGTTGATCTTAATCATGCTATTCCTGAAATAAAACCACTGTCGAAGTAATGAATAACACAATAAATCTGTAAATTAAGACTCCACGACTATGGTCTGAATGTTAAAATGGTTCTCATAAAGACAGGAAAGGAGGAACTTCACACACATGCATACATCGACTCTCTTCAGAATGAAGGCCAGCACTACCCACCTTCCCTACGGCTAACAACAATAGGCATACACTCTATGAAACAAATATAAACAGCTATTTATATGCAACAGAGAAAACAACGGTCGAGCTCTGATAAAGAGCTGCATGGGTGCATCCGCCTACTACCATCATTCACTGCCCTGCCACTGCTTCTCTCTCTTTCCCTCTCCATTGTGCTGGTAGTTCAACTTCTGTATGTCATCTTTGTCCGCTTCCTAACTCCCACCTCCACACTTTTTCACTCCCTCTTTCATTCTCACCGCACTATTCCTCGCTGGTTTGATGGCAGCTGGGCTTCCAGTGGTTTATGCTGCTATATACAGATTCCACTAAGTCACACTAGCGCATACATACTCACACGTGTTCCCATTCTCCCAGATCACAAACTGCTTCCATCCAAATATAGTTTCTTTGAATTATGACGTGTCAAAATTAACAATTCTGAATCAGTGCCAGTAAACGCAATCTCCTTATATTCGCTAATCATTTTCTTGTTTGCTTGAAGCAAGCAGAATCCTTTTTCAGAAGCTACTGCATAGATGATTTGAAAATATACATCTTATGCAATAAGATTTTTTTTTCCTTTTTGTTAATGGAGCTACATTGACGTAAGTGAAACATTAAACACACCAATACCTCTGAAGCCATCTCTGTGCAATCTTTGCATTCTAAAATAGTAAAGCAACACTGTATGGGAAGAAGCATTATATGTCCTTGTACGCTAGACATTAGCATAAAAAAATGTAAAACGAAAAGAAAATCACTTGACACGTGCTGAAAATGGAAACTAACTTTGTGTGCCTGTTTGCAAATTTCTCTTTGTCTCTCTATCTCTTCGCCTTTCTCACTTTGTCTCCTTCTCTTGTGGGGGTGTACAATTGTCTGGAAAAAGTCTGTCACTCAATAGTCTAAAGAAAGACAGCCAACACATTCACACCCAATCTCACACCCTCAAAATACACACTCCCATTAAACACACAAATATTGCTATTTCCAAGTAAATGCCACTCAGGGAGGCATATATCACCACCAAAAGCACTCGAACATGATTCATACTCAACACAAGGCTTTTAGGCTCAACATTAGCCATTGTCCTCAAACCATCATCATATCTGACAGCAGCAGGGAAAAAAGACAATTTACTAACAAGTCCTTTCTATCTGTGCTGTACTGAAATCTCACAGACAAATCAGGAAGAAAGCCTGATGGCTGAACGAATATTAGGAAACGCTATTAAGCAAATCAACCTCTTATCTCACTCTCATCCGTAATGGCAGGTTGAACAAGTGATGCTGTTAAGGCTCGCAACAACTAGTTCAGTGCATGATTTGTGGCACATTTAGGTTGGTGCTGAACAAGTGGCAAACTCCAGGCCTGAAAAATGAAGGCAGAGCAAGGGCCAAAATTCAGGTCAATGCTTATACCTTCCTCCAGATACAGCTACTTAAAATTGATGGCTGGTCAGTGAGAGGACTACGACCAATTCTTGGCTGGTCCCCCTGATCCCCCACCAGTGACATAGCCACAAGTGTTACCATCTCTAACAACTATGAAGAAAAACTGTTGCAAATTGTTGTGTTCTCACAAGAGCCATAAGAGAAGTCATTTATTTACTATCTGCTATTTTTTCTTGTTTTTGGATCAGGGTTCCTATAATTATCTATAATTAATTTATATATTATTTATTTTTTCAAACACTGAAAGACCTTCAGAAAGCATGAAGAACTATTGCCCAAGCCCACTTTAAAATATTACAATAACATCTGTTTCTGCAAGGGGCTTGCTCACACTCAGAAGTAGATAAAAACCAGGAGAAGGGGTTGGAACTCCCAGCATCAAGGAACTGCCTGAAAAGTGGCTGGAAACTGACTGGCAGTCAGCTGTCTGTGGGTGCTATTTCAAAGTGGGGGTATCTTCATTTTAAAATACCATTTTGAAACTGTAACTCATATGATTACTTGTTGATACAGTAATCATATGAGAAAACCCCAAAATGCTTTTTTCTCTCTAGTTAACCTAAAAACTTGTGCAGTGAGTGAATATCTTTCACAATTGATCCATTTGGATATTTTTAAGTCTAAAACTTTTGGGTCTAGGGGTCTCTTGTGAATTTCTACAATCACTAAACTGACTTCTCACCCACGCCTGGTGTTGGCATGTATTGGAACATGATAACTTGCACTTCTTCTCATGTAATTATGGTCCCTTCAGGCTGCAAAAACATCAACATAGCCACAAAACACTAACAATAGAGCTTCTCAATACAGACTCCAGAAACCAATTTGTACATTTAGTGTTTCCTAATTTCTCTTCACAACTAATTTAAATGGGTAAAAAATGGAAGGAGCAATAAAAAAAATGTAATCAGTAAACTTAATATACATAATATAAAATATTTTACCTTGTAAACATAAATTAGATTTATTTCTGAACTAAAAGGTTTGAAGCATTATAGGTGCAACATGCAATTGTTCTTATAAGCAAACATCTTTATAGAACATCATTGTTGCAAGAGGTTGGTCTGCATAGCCGGCAATAAGTTGGACTTGGTGGGTGATGGACTCCGCCAGGGCTGCCATTTGTCACTGATTCTGTTCGTAATTTTTAAAGACAGAATATCTAGGCATAGCCAAGTGGCAGAAGGCTTTCACTTGGGTGGTCTCAGAATCTCATCTCTGCTTTTTGCAGAT
>VUQG01044802.1:11356-55945 GCA_015106755.1 Etia nguti | reverse complement strand
TTATTTATGGAGGGGGGGGGGGGGGGGGGGGGGAGATTGCAAGTTCATGTGTGTGTCCTTGTGTGCGTGTTTGCTCGCATGTGTGCACTCATCAGAAAATGAACTGCTGGCCCCGAGGGAGCTGTGTGTCTCTCTCTGCGTCGCGCACGGAAATGATTAGTCACCAAAGAGCCCCAGCACACACACGTACACACACGGACCCTCAGTACCTCCACTGTTGGCCATCCATCTCTCCTCCACTCCCTTTACATTCATCTGTGTATTAGTTTATTGCGTTGATCAGCATCTTATTTTTTATTACCCCTGCCACTGTGCCTATGTCTCTCTATCCCTTTCCTTCACTCAGTATCAGTTTCACACTGACAGGCACTCAGTAGAGGCATCCACTGATTTATTTTATGACTTTATTGCATCACTTCAGCCTCTGGAAGTACTCAGATTTGTCCTCCTCAGCATTTGTGTTTTAGAGAAAGCAGCATCTGTATGCCAGCCTCATCCTCCTGAATGCTGGACTGGGATATAATAGTTTTGGCTGAAGAGGAAAAAAAAAAAAAAATGAACAAAAAAATTTTTAATCATCTAATGGTGAGAAAATCCTGCAGACAGATTACAGTCAACTGATCTGTGAGCCAACAGATATCAGTTTACAAAATTGTATCCAAATCCATTTTAGTGCCGTAACTACCTACAGTGTCGCTCTCGTTATCAATTATTCACTGAACGGAGGCTGTCTGCGGTTTGGGGAGGCACACATGTCTGCTTCTTGGCCTCATTGCTCCATATACCGTCCTGCCATGTGTGTCCTCGTGCTATATGTGACACTGTATAGGCAGCTCGTATTTGGCGCTCAATCAGTCTGTAGATAAAAAAAGCCAAGCCCTTCTTCACTGCTTCAAAAACGCAATTCTGTAAAATCATGCAATGCACAATGTCTTACATACTTCCTATACTTAGCAGACAACTGCACAAACACGGGCTCATAAAAGCTGGAGTCTTTTAATATTTGGTCATTTTGACACCAAACTAGCCCACAATTACCTAAATGAATGTGGATTTGTTTTCTCACACATAACTAATCCATTAAATCGCCATTTACTGACTGAAAAATCATTAACAACTAAGACAGATGCCCAGAATTTTATGGCTCCATCTTCCTAATTATCTGCTGTTTCCTTTTATTAACATGGAAATTTTGTCTGACAAGATAAAGTGTCAGTTAATGGAGAAAATAAATGGCTGATTAATCAATAAGAACATAATTTAGGGCATTATCACAGAAGAATCGATCAATTTATAATGAAGGCAGTAGTGAAGCTAACATACGATTCAACAGGCAGATTATTAAGAAAGAGCAATAAAATAATTAAAGACAAGAACACCAACAGACTGCAGTGAGCGGATTAATCAGCCACATATGTTCAGTGAATTACACTTTGGGACAAAGAAAGTAGGTTAGTTTTAATTAGAGCTCAACTGATACTGGGAAAAATTCTCAGTAAGTACTGGAGTCTGATCAATACAGGATTCTAAGACAAATATCGGTACCGATATTTGGTCATTTGAAAATCTGATATTCTGATTTATTTGTTTTTCTCTTAGAAATGCAAAACATAAACAGATGTCGCTACTATTTGTTAAGTGTAGTTATTTATTTAGTTGTTTACTTGTGTTGTTCCCAACGTGTGCGTTGCCAGCAGAGAAGTTGAAACTGTGGAACATCAACACTCAGAATGTGGCTGGAAGGTCTTTAATTTTATTTTACCAGCTGTTAAAAATACCAATACCAATCGATCGGGAAATAGCTAATATTGGCCAATAACACTGGCATTAATCAGTAGGGATGATTATTCTTATTATCAATATACAGAAAAATATCTTTAATATTCACATTCAGTATGTGAGAAGTAATTTTAGAAAAGAGAAATAATGGGATCGTTGATCATGAAGTTTCTAGCAACGTATATAAAAACAAGAAAACAGCGATTTACCATGAAGATACCGCTGGCTCTACTTGACCATAAGTTCAGTAGGTATTTTTGTGTGAATCCTGAAAATGATTAGGTAAGAGAAGAGACATGGCAGGAGGCGTGCAGCTGTATTACTTTATAGATCGATGTGAACACACTTTAGTCAACTTTAATGCATGTCCAGGAGCTTTTATAAACATCAGAAGAATGCTAATTTTGCTGCTATCTTACAAAAGGCAAAAATAAAAAATAAAATAAAAAAATACAGAAATACTAAAGACTAAGCTCCCCAACCCGCCCCCATCTCTTAGATGTCCAACGGGTATATCAAGCCTGTTTCTGGACTGTGGCTTTGCCAAAGACTTTGACTGCTTCACTGGGGATTTTATGCCTTTAGCATCTGGCACAATAACACATGCACTGATGCAAATACAGGATGTGAGCACTTGGACTAGATGCTACTTTATCTGGGGTATTTTCACTTCACTGCTATTAAATCCACACTGACTGAAATGACAGAGGAAATGATTTTTGTGAGTCTTAAGCGTACTATGGTATTTATAAAAGAGGCACCATGAAGCTATTTTGAGAGGCTTATAAACAGAACTGGAATATTCTATGTAGAAACAACCTGATCCCAAATGCAACTACAGGATAGGACTCAAGTTTAGTGTGGGACCTAATAAAAAAGACAGATTTAGGAATTTAAAATGACAATATAAACACATACACACAAGCCCAAAGTCTCTGTTTTGTAATTCTGTACATTATGACTACACTTAGCTTTAACCCTGTCCTGCTTGATATGTAGATTACTGTGCCACAGCTTTCCCCCTGTTATTATCATTGGTCTAACATGTCCTGATATGCCCACAAAGTATATTTGTTTTTGTGAGTCTTTAATTGTATTAACAGGTCTCTGGTAACATCCCACTTGTATTTTTAAGGGAAAGTATTAGGTTTCTGCATAAAAGAGATGACTAGCAGCCTTGCAGAGGAATTCTTTTCCATAGCACATAGACAGATACCTTATATAACACAAAGATGACTTCTGTAAGCAATGATTGCTTTACTTTTATTGCCCTCCTAGATCAATTAATCATTTAGTGAAACAAACTGCTTTAGCTGTTTTGTTAAACCAATAATCCATAACAAAAAAATAGGAATGACGTTAAAGCATGACATCCCCCTATTACGTCAAGAATGTAAAACTTACAATACCAACAGTAGAGTTGGGTTTGTTAACCACTACGTTCATATGATATTTACTGGCCCAAAAAGCTTTTGATGAAATGCACAATTGTTGGAAAAAGAGTGTCTGCATTTCTCAGTGCATCAAAACTTGAAAATTATGATTATTATAGCTTTTTTTTGCCTGAAATGAACCTGGCCCAATTCTCACAAAGTCTATAAGAACTGTAAGACCAAGTCATTTATCCCACTGACAGGTCTGCTGACTGATTGATTAGAGCCCTATATAGGAATAATATAGGACATTATTGGATTAGACCGATATAACACTTGGTACTTTTAAATTCCATATTCCGATATAGATACTGATATATTTTTTTCCAGACTTGGCTGAAGGGTGTTTCTCAAATTTCTTTTTACCTTTTATATTTGCCTTTGTTATAAATCCTGATATTGATCAATCTGCAAATAGCTAATATCAACCGATACTGGCATGATAAATCAGACAGGCTCTAACACAGATTCCTAGCACTAAAGCACTTATGATTAATGTAATGGGCTGCACACACACAGAAATGACCCAGTGAAATTCTGTGATTTACAGCAGCATCGTGCAAAACTAATCTTAGTGATGCAAAGCAAGCAGGAGCCAACCTTTGAGGTGAGCATCTGATGAGACTTGGCAAAGAATACTGCTGTCTGATAAGAGGGTCATCTATTAATACAAGTCTGAAATGTTGATTAGCTAAAAAAATGTGTATCGGATTTCTTTATATGTGGAAGCCTCTAGTCTGGCATTCCACTAGCTTCAGTTGGGTGATAATTAATTCTCTGTTGGTTTGTCATTGCTGGAAACGTCTCTCATATTTCATGCAGTCGTTTTTCCATTGTTGATGCAAAAATGTAGATTACTACAGCTTTAAAGAGTCATCAAGCTCAATGTCAAACATTAATCAGCTGAATAATGAATAAAATGAGCACAGAACGCATTTAGGACATCAATGTGGTGACAGGTCTTCTATACTTGCTATGACAAAAGAATAAATTCAAAAGCTGGTAAATACTGTTTTTTGTTTTGTTTGGGTTTTTTTTATTTATTTTTGGGGAAGATTGCCAGACCAATGGCTCTTCTCTTAGTTGGAGGTCTTTGTAATCAAAGAATGAGGGTTTTTTTTTCTTCACTGGAGCAAAATCTCATCTGAACACTTTGGACTGCAAGCTGTCATTTTATAAATATGCAAAGGCCTGATTGTTCACGCAGCAACAACGGCTACCACAGCATATAACAGAGACACTCGGATTACAACACACTTAGAGAGACCTTCATTCTCCATTAAGCACGCCGCTGCTCCGCTCTATATCAGCAAATAGTTGTGTCTGCTACTATATTTGTCCAAAATGATCAAAAATCTGGTATGTGGAGCCTTTAATTACGCACTGTGGGAGCAATTAAAGATAATATATTTAGCACTGTGGGCATAAAGACCACTGTGGCTGAATACTGCTGAAACATCACATAGTGCTCAGCAGCCAGTAGTAAAGGAATCTAGATTATCTGCAGCCAAAGTCTTCAGGGAAACAAGCTGCCAAAAACAGCAGTCACATGACGACCTTGTGCATCAGTATAAATGGACATTACATCTCATGTAACTTAACTATTAGATTTAATCTGATCTCTCAATCACTCACTTACATACACACACTTTATATACACAGCTTCCCGACGCTGCACTATCTTAATCTGTTCTCCATCTTCCATTTTTCTTTATCTGTGCCTCTCCGAGTCAGTGTGTTCAGTGTGTTTTAGAGCGTGTGATAACTGCTAAACTGCACAGGAGGCAGCGTCTGTCACCATGGAAAGAGAAAGAGAAAGATGGAGAGAAACAGACAGATTTGCATGAAGAGTAAGAAGTGAGGAAGAGCATGGTAAGCTTGCCTTTCATTTGCCTCTACTCTGCTTCCACCCAGCAGCTATCAGAGAACAGCTGTTTGGTTCATTTGTTGCTCAGAACAGGTTCGTTGTCTCATCAGGTTGTCACATAATTGCTTCAACTAAATGAATCCAACCTTGTTTTATATGCATTCCTAATAATGCAGCGCAATGGCAGCTCGCTTGTTTACCATTAGCGGGCCCACTCAGTCCAACGTGTCACGTTGGGTTTCTGTCAATCCTTGCTGCCATTCCTGTTCCCTTCCCCCCCTTCTTTTCCTCATCCTGCTCTGTCACACTGACTCCATCTCTTCGTCCTTCAGCACAATGCAATGTCACCACGTGGTGACTTCAGATTCAGGCTGCCAGCAAAGGTTGATTGCAGCTACGTAATACTAGTGAGGTTTCACTGAAAAGCCTTTGTGACCACTTTGGGATTTGGGGAGGTTAACTAAACAACACAAAAAAATGAAACCTGAAGTAAAAAATGAGAGTTTCTGAATTTTGCAAGCAGGAAAAATATGTAGTTAAAAGAGAAAAGTCGCCTGGGATTGAGCTGTTCCTGTGGGATTCATTAGAGATCAGTGGGTTTGTAATCGATCAGTATTGGTTTCTGAATTGTTTGCGATTACTGGGACTTTTTGTATTGATTCATAATAAAATGTGGTCTTCATTCAAGTCACATTTACAGACACAATCTGAGTAACCTAATAGAAAAATACTTTTTTTAATGAACTCCTGAATTAAGAACCTCAAAGAACAACTTTTAGCAGCAACAATCTCCATCAGGCCCAGTCGCAGAACTGTGTGTCAGGGTTTTACATCCTTATAAGACTGCCTATATACTGTATGTATATTAGCAGTGATGAACCCAGTTGCGACATTTTTGGTTTAAATCATCATCAGTATGTACGGAGGTCAGGAGTGAGGTCCAACAGCGAATGTCTACAGCCTTCTGTAAAACACAGTGGAGGCTCTGTCATTGTTTCGGGCTGCATTTCAGCCAGTGGTGTTGGAGATCTCGTCAAAATGGATGGAATTATGAACACAGAAAAGTACCATCAGATTTTAATGGAATTCCATTTGCAAAGCATCTGTTTGGCTTCAACATGGCAATGATCCCAAACACCCTGCCACAGTACTAGAAAGCATACCTGGTTAGAAAAACATACAGTGGAACACAATCAGTCATGGATTGGCCTCCCCAGAGCTCAGACCTCAGCATCACTAAAGCAAAGTGGGATCATCTAAAGGGAGCCAACAGCAAAAGAGCTTTGAATGGACTTGAATCTGGGCTAAAAGAATGAAAATAACCGACTTCCCTGGAGATAATGGTGATAAATATCCTGGCATGGTAAAAGTTCTCTGCAACAAACATTATCAGAGAAAATGCTGGCAAACTTACATTTTTTTTTAAGTTTGGCATGTACCAAGTCTAATATCTACAGCCCGTCCTCATCTTTTTCCACCTACTCAACTTTTGCATTAGTACCAAACTAACTGCCAACACTTGAACAAAAAAAACAACATAATCATGCAAAGTACAAACCAGAGTACTTAAAGCCTCCTCTAGCTGTATGCACCTGATGCTGAGATTGCTAGGCACTATGAAACTTCATCCTATTCCTACTCCAGTGCAGCTGCATGTGCTACTAGCTTGTATGCACACTTTAGTGTCCATGAAAGCTGACCTGCAAAAGAAACTTGTCCACAATACATAAAACCTCCAAAGCCTGCTAATAGTGAGGCAAAAAACCCTTCTGACAATGATGTTCAAGAAATACCGGTAAGTTTACAGTAAATTGTAAGACTTTCTCTATATATCCACTGACCTGTTTTCTGTCGGCATCATTTTCAATCCCTGCTGCTTTTCATATTTCCTTTATAAGACTACAAGGTGTAGTGTGGGTTATACTGACACCTTTGCACACAGCAAATTAGAAGTAAATGACGTCTCTCAATATCTTGACTTAAAGGAAACATTAAAATATCATGTGAACTAGGTCAGCCAACAGCGATGTGTATCTATAAATGGAGGTTGCGACACTGCAAGAGTAAAAAGCTTTCGCCAACAGACTCAGCTGCCAGCAAAGTTAGAGACACAGAAGCTTGTACTCGTGCCATCAGAATAAGCAATTTGGTGGATTTTTCTTATATCATAAACAAAAATGAGAATCGTATAGAGTAAAAACATCCACATAAAAAAACCACAAATACAAGAGCTTCAACATCAAATTACTGATTTTTTTTCTTTGATCGATCATCAACCGTCAAATTTTGTTTGCTGAGCTGGCAGAACAAGTTGCTGACCAGCAGGAAAAGTTTCCCTCGCTCCATCTGCCCTCTTTCTTTCGTCTCCTAATTTAAACTCTCTCTTTCTCTCTTTATCACAGCTCTTTAATCTTCCCCATCACTCTCCATCCATCTTTGGCCACGATGCTGACTTTTCATTCACCTTCCTCTTGATTCCTGCCAATCATCGCTCCCTGTTCTGTGTCACTGTAGGTCTTTGTCTCTTTCACCATCGAACAGCAAGTGGAAAAGAAAAAAAACCTCAAATGTTTCCACTGGCATGCTCTTTTCTTTCATTTGGTCTCAGTCTGCTGCCACCAGTGTTTGCAGTTCTGAACAAAAAGGGGCGACCAGACACTCAAATTCGCACACGCACCCAGACACATAAACACTGAAAGTAGGGCCCTGAGCATTAAGGTGACCTATATTGGGAATGTAGGCTGAAGGTTGAAATTCTGAAAGGTTAAACCAGTGGCATCTGGCGGACATGTGCCGCCGCTTCAACATGTGAAGGCGTCGCTATCGAGGAGATGAAAACATGAGCGGGTGTTGAGTGGCAGGAGGTTGAGGGATTAATACTTGTCTCTTCACAGTTCGTGACATTTTTAAAAAGCCAGCTGTTTGGGGAAATATGACTCAGGAACAGCATTCTTCATGCGCTCAAACCCATGTAGGAAATTAAGACCATTTTTTAACTGGTGTAAATAATCTACCAGTCAAATGAATAACTCAAAGTAAATTATAAATTAGTCACTGAGAGTTTCTTTTGCCATCTTTTACTGTGGGGTCAGTATGTGGAATAACATGAAAGCATAGCTCCACCCTGCCTTGCTTCAACGGTGCAGGTTTGCGCTGGTGTAATGGTGTATGGGGATTATTTTCTTGGCCCCTTAGTACCAAATGAGCAGTGTTTAAATGTCACAGCTGACCTGAGTGTTGTTTCTGACCAGCAGTGTTGGGTGTAATGTGTTGCAAAGTTACAAAGTAACTCGTTACTGTAATCACATTAGACCTGTTCAGTAACTCGTTACTGTACTAAACTCAGTAATTAATTAAAAGATACAACATATATGTTGTTACTTGTGTTACCACACGCGGATAGAAAGAAAAATATCAAGCATCTTCTTATGCACTTCCACTACAACCAGCTGATTTTAGTTCGTGTGCAGCAGGAGGAAACTGGTAGAGGAAGGAGCAGCGATATGGACAGAAGCAGGGCTTTGTGTTAGTGTGTGGGGATGTAGCCTCAGGTTTATATTGTTAAATGGTGATCACGTGACCATGCATTTCAGGCCATTTACAGAGAAAATAGTAAGCAATGTAACAAGTTTTGTGACAAATTACTTTCTCTGGTGAGTAATCAAGTAACATACTGCTTTACTTTTAAGAAAAATGACACGTAAGGTGTAATACATTACTTTCCTTAGTAAAAACCCCGACACTGCTATGCCATATCACATCCTCCACAATAACAAATTTTTGCATGATATAAAATTGTCATTTCATTTCATTGTTGCTATAGCAACACCACACGTTAATGTTCCCTGATGCGTACAGCAACAAGATAAGCCTGGGCATATCCGACAGTGAGAGCTGTATGTCAACCCAAATGTAACCAAATGACTCTGCCAATCACTAGTTGTACTTCATACAACAGGAAGTGCAAATGGCGGATGGAAAGTACTGGAAAAGTAGGGCTTTAAGCAGCAAGTTGCTTTATTTTTACAAAAGTTTTAAGCACCTATTTTATACTCTTATTTAAAATTTCAAGGGAAAACACTACCTAGGCTACTGATGTCCCTGCATTTGACTCTTGCTGTGTCACGGCTGTCGCAATGTAATACTGGTGCTGCTGGCACCTCGTTTCAATAGAGTCTCTCTTCAAATGAACAAGTGTGTCACTAATAAGAGCAGCTCATTGGAAAAGAAGGATGGAAAATGCCCTTCATTTACTTGCACTAATAAATGATGCTGCCTGCAAGCTGCAAGGCTAAATAAAGCTATATCACCCATCCATGTCTATCCGTTTAAGACCACAGTGTACCCATCTTCTGATGGCTGCAGGATAACACGCCATGTCACAAAGCTCAGATCGTCTCAAACTGGTTTCTTGAACATAGCAATGAGTTCACTGTACTCAAATAGCCCCTACAGTAAACTCAGTCGGTTCCCTGAAGTAGACTCGTGCAGTAAGCAGGTCTCCAGGGGAGAAGGGAACTTACCCTTGGTTTAATTTTTCAGGTCAAAAGGCTACATCAGTCTTTTATATACAGTCTGTGATGCATTGTTGATATAAAACATTTATAATAGCAGACTCTTTCTTACACAGAAAAAACATAGAAGGGAGTAAAAGTAAACTATCTCACAAGAAATAAAAAGAAGTTGAATGCAGTAAAGCGCTTTTTTGCCCCATTTTTTTTGCAATTTCAAACTAAAGTCACTAGAGATTTGCAGTTTTTATGTGACATGCAGAAAAACATGCAATCCCACACATTTATCACCCTGCTGACACAAATCTGCACAGCGAAGAGACCCAGGTGCAGAGGACATAAACACTCTCAGGACCAAATCTGTCCTCTGTCCTGAAACAAATCACGTTAGTGTGCAGTACTTCACTGCTGTCACACCTGGGTACCGCTTTTCCAGTTTTATGTATGCAGAGTGACACATTGCTCTTCCTCGGGTGTGCTTGGATCCCTTTTTGCTTATATAATTCTGCACACTCATACATCAAAGGTAAACACATGGAGGGACCAGCTTTAAACAGAGTTCTTTGCCCTCCATTTAAAATAAAAAGATTAAGTTTTAAGAGCTACTAAATATTTTTATATAAAGTTTTGCTTTTAACATGGTGGGCGTGTTAATGCCCAAAATCTGACAGCTTTACAGCAAAGAAGAGAACATTTCAGCTAATGCTGACATAACTGGGGAGGTTTGCTTTGGAAAGTTTTTCCCTTTTCTTGGCTTTATTGTCTTTATTACGCAACACAAATAACAAATGAGTCGATGTAATCTTAAACTCTGTCGTTTTTAATCAGCCGATTTAAGAACTTTGAAATGACGCAGAAATGAAAAACAGAAACGTGCTCCAGGGACGTGAAGTTCCTGATTTATAATGACAGTTAGATCCGGAGATCGAGACCTGTTTTCTTAGTGATAGCCTAGAAAAGCTGACGTGTGGAAATGATGGGAGAGGAGGGCTATTTTAGGGACTTTTTTTTCTGGTCGGACACAGTGACTTTCTGGAGTTTTTTGTTGTCACTCTGAAACTTTCTTTCTATCCTCAAACACGTATGCAAGCGCAAATAAGGAACAATTTCTTATTCATTTAGTTTTAAAGGTGCATTAACCTAATCCCTACATGGAAAAAATGGATGAGGATCCATTACATCTTCTTATTACACAGTGCAGAAATTTCAGCGTGATGTTGTATGTGAACCTGAGGGGCTTCTAAGAAAGTTACAACTTGTTTCTTCAACGTCTGATTAACTGATTGGGAAATAATTCAATTTGTGCTTTGAAACCACAAGAATCAAAGCTCACTTTATCAGTGAGGGAGAATTAGATTGTAAACATTTCTGTGACCTCTACTCATTTTAAAGCAGGGCCGCTCTCATGCAGTCAGTTAAACTATTTAGATGTTTTGTAGGGGGTCTGTTGCTAGGTCTGCTGGACCAAAAGCAGTTCAACAGCAGGAAAAAGAGAAAAAAATGTGTGACGACTGTCTGCTGAGAAAGGAAGCCCAACAGCAGCCACCATGGAGACTCGGAGAGGAGCCAAAGCTCCCCTCGTCTCCTGGCTGAGCCAAGCCATCGCTCGCTCTCATCCCATGTGAAAAGCCTGTTTTCTCTCGCTGTCTCTCAGCAGACCACTTTGGGCCCTTGTCTCTTCAAATTCTCGCTCGTCCATCACTCAGCGGTTCAGCTCAGTTCTTCTTTTCATTTTCAGGGCACCTATTATTCGCTCCATCATGATCTCACCTCCAATCAGACATCCAGTCTCTGTATATCTGTCCTGGGAGGTGATTAAATGCTCTGACAAAAGGGTATTCAAACCGAGATCGCATCCTCAGAGAGATCATTGTTAAAGTTGTTTATGTTTCTTTCAATTTCGGTCATTATTATTAATAACTGGATGAATAAAAACATAACAAATAATCACTGATTTGTTGCATTGTTATCAAATTCATACTGAAGAAAATGTTTTGGGACAAAATCTAGGCCAGACAGCCACTGCAGCAGTTACCTAAGCCTCCTAATTTACGCATGCAGCCTGCAATAAACGACAATCCTGTAGCTGCTACGTTAATGATAACAGGTGGCTAATGTAGCTTTCAGGTAATTGCTAATAATTAAACAGCTAACATTTATAACTCTTTAATACTTAAATCTTGGTGAAACAGGAGTTTTCCTGACCTCTGACATTCCTCCTAAACTGTTGTTCGGTTATGTTATGAATGTTATGAACATTAGCTACTTCACCCGTTAGCGAGGGCAGGAGATGTGTGCTTGACTGCAGTGGTGCAGTGTGAAATTATGTGTCACCTGGAGGAGGCAAAGATGGCAGTGTTTGTATCAATATTGTTGCAAATGAATGTTGTAATTTGATATTAATTTTAGTATCGTTTAATATCTGAGTATCAATTTTTTTTATCATTCCAATTTCTGATTTTTCTCTTAAGTGATCTGCGCACACTGTTTATGCTGACTCTGATGTCTTTCTACAAACTGCAACTATAACTAACAGCATATACAACCAAAAATCAACTTTACTTCAATGAAAAATATCATTTTCATTATAAAGAACTTAGTAGATTTGACAACTTTCCCATAAACTGCAGTAAGTTAAATGTCTGTAAACAAAGTGCTGTGCCAATTTTATTCCCACCTTTACCTAAAATATTTAACCTTAACAAACAAAATTAGGTGCAACATAATAAATGTCAGGAGATTATAGCATTTTCCAATTTGTTTATAACTTTATAAATGCTTTGTCATTTGTTTAGATAATTCATAACTGCTTTGATCCTTTGCTCATACCGAGGCTCCCACTGGCTTGTAGCCGGCTGCGCAGTGGACAGCTTTAGTTTTAGCCACATTTCCTTTGTTAGTTTCTTTAAAATGTTCACGTTTAAACATCTGACTAGGTTTGTTGCTACAAACGTTTTCGGTTCTTCTGCAGTTTACTAAAGCAAACCTCATGTTTTCCATGTTTACAATGTAACGTGTGTGTGCGACTATTTGCCTGCTCCAATGTGCGGACCAGCTAATAACTGGTCATATGGGAGGCTGACTGGTGGGTCACCGGTCAAGGCCAAGAACACTGTAAGTCATCTGATTCTGGTCCCTGGCTGGTCAAACGGTGCATGTCTAGTTATCAACCAAGGCAATTCATCGTATTACTCTAGAGGCCCTCAAAAACTGACTTCTACGAACCCAGTCACACAAGTCTAAATGGTCCATCATACCAGCACTGCTATTTGGGCTGAAAATAAAAAAGATATTCATTTATGTACAGTGGCTAACATTTGAAAATGTCACCTTTCAAATATCAATAATTTTGTCAATACTATTTGTCAGTAATCACAAAAATGTTTTTGGCTAATTTATGGCCAAAATGAAGAAAAACTCCAAAGACGTCTAATGCACTGAACATAAGCACTAATGGCTTTATTGATGTGAGTGGAGACTACGCATTTCGTTTATTCTTTCTCTTCTGTGAAATTCAGAATCACTTATCTTTTTGTTCACCCCTCAGAGAGCACTGGAAGTCCACTGAAAGGCTTTTAGTTTGCTCACTCAATAGTTGTGAGAAAGTACGAAAGTGAAAAATGAAGCAAACCAGTAATTAGCTTGAATAATGATGTGACTATAGGACAGACAGCATTTCATCTTGTGCCTGTCCAGTCTGTGAGAGTTTATTTCAGGAGCATTAAAAAAAAAGGACTGGGCAGAATCAATTATTTTGATCCAGGAAGCAGACAAGCCCATGACACACAGAGACCCATGCAATCAGGCACACACTCAAAATAATTGACCTTCAAGCTAGGGTAAATTGATATGTTGGACCAATTGGCTAAGAGCTGATGGAGATAAATAGCCTGGTGATGGTTAGCTGATTTCTGTAGCAGATACACACGGAGGAGCATTTCGTAAGCTCAGACCCCTAAAGTGTTACTTCTGGCCTCCGAGGACTGTTCAAGGAGCGATTCAGTGCATTGCTCAAAGGCTGACTGTATTATATTTACTCTACATACTTTTTAAACTCTGGATTTATGCTTCTTTCTTTAAACAGTGGAAGATCATCTTGCCAAAAGATCACATCACAATCTTTTTTCTTTTGGCAGAATAATCATCTAACTACAGTTCACCCTGCAAAATTTAAACCACAGTTGCCTCAAATTAAAAAAAAAAAAAATGCATCACCTTATCTCAAGAATAAATGTCGAACACACATCTCTGCATCATGTTTTAAACTGATTTAATCTTTAATTTCTGTCTTCTGTTTACAAATCATTTTGCAGCCAGTCACACTTTTGTTTGTTTTGGTTAAAAAGAAAGGTTTGAACAGCCTCTACACTTATTTGCGAGATGTTGTATTTATTTTTCATCATTTAAAAGCTGCTAAAAAGAAAACTCGCAGCCATCCTGTCTTATGTCCTTGGAATCATTCAGCTACCTCTCCAGTAAATGACTTATCCCCTGGGTTAATCCTCTCTGAGAGATCTTTGGCAAAATGGTGGGCCACTCCAGCTACAACCACCACCAAGTGGAGGACTTCTTCATGTGTTGCTACGCCCACAGAGCCTGGAGAGCAGAATAGGGACTATCATCGCCAACTGCAGTCCAAGGCAATGGAACCTATTTACAGGATGTGACAATGACTAGATATGAACAATATAATAGAGCACAACAACAGTGGCACAGCTAGCCTGCAGGTAAGAAAACATGAGATTAGACAGAGTTAGATGATTTGCAGCAACCGAGCCTTCAAAGTAAAAGGTCATCTGTATTATTCATTTGAAAATCTGACAATCTGCCTACTATGTAAGCTTTTCAGATCACCAGCCTCTAATATTTTTTTTTTTAAAGGAATGTGGAGAGAAACTGACTTATATCACTCGGCTTTGTTCAAAACAATGAACGGCCAAAAATGTAAGGACACCAAAACACCACTCCAGTACATTCAACATCATTTCACTCAGAGACTCCACAAGTTTTTGGAATTATTCATTAAAATCCTGTCTTAAGGACTACAAACCCTTTAATTAAGAGTAGAACAACAAATCCTTAAAAAAAGATGTATCCTAAATGTACAAAATACTACCTACATACTAGACTTTTACCAACATTTCAAACTTGTGCCATGAAGCTCCCAGTGCACAGTTTTTTGTGCTGATGTTAATGTTAGAGAAGCTTTGGGGTTTTTTTTAATGAGATTTAACTGTGACAATATCCCCAAAAATTGCCTGCTATAAAAGTCACACTGAAGACAGCTGCCTACTCCTAAATCAATTAGTCATTACTGGCCTACTTCCCTTTTGTTTACTTTTCCTTTGCGAAATAAAAAAAACTAAACTTTCAGCAGGAATTTGAACAGTAATGGCTGCGCAGAAAGATTATGAAATGACATCAGTCAGTCAGCATTATCATCTCAGATATGAACATTTAATGAGGGCATTACCATGTTTGTGGTTGACTATGAAGTTAAATTAAATATGAGTAAGTGAATAATAGATTGGATGTGCAGACTGAGAAGCCAAATGTATGCCAAAAAGCTTCTCATCCCTGTTACTGTGTCTGTTTGTCACAAAGCATATTGGAGAAAAATTGACATGATGAGGAATGACTGATTTGGAGGTATTATTACAGCAGGTGTCAAATTTTCATTGATTAGCATATCCTGTAAACAGTTACTAATGGCTGCTTGAGCTCTTTCACTGGAATAAGTACAAATCAGTAAATGCTGCTACTATGCTAAATTATTAAAAGGCAGTTTTTTTGTTTTGGTTCGGTTTTTTTGCTTATAATCCCTAAATAAGATTCATGTTGTAGTGCTCCTCCCCTCACATGGAAATTGTGCATACCAAGAGGGTACAGCGTTACCCCTTTCTGCCCAGCTCAGTTCTTCCTCTGCCTGAGGAGCTATTGACAAACATCCCAGATTATGTAACACGCCTCTGACAGCACCAGACTGGGTGCACTTTTTGACATATTTAGGTTGAGGCTTAAAATTTTCACCACAGAGTTCAGCTGAGGAAAAAAAAAACCCAGATACATCTGAGCACGCTCTACTCCCAAAGTCCAACTGAAGAAATATGAATGAGCTCGAGCAGAACGCTTGTCTATAAATAGGGTGTTGTGAAGGCCTGTTTGGACTTGTGGGAACAGACAGGACATTGTGCTGCCTGGTCTATCTGTATCAGGACACTAACCATCAGGCTAAGGACTGAGCTGCCCCAATACAAACAAACACACAACACACATACTCTGGCCTAGATGCTTCTATATCCAGGCTGCTGTAATCTCACCCACCTACACATATAAAATCCATACACGCTGACCCAGATGCCGAGACTGTTACGTTCGTTTACACCTACACAGGATATAAAAAATACAAATCCATATTTCTACACATACTCATCTGCCTAGACGCCAACATCGGCCAATGATAATTCAGATTATAAACATGGTGCTACTCGCATTGTCTCAATTTAATCTCACTTGCCTGATCTTAAATTCCCACAAGTTAAGCGTCACTCTGTGTCGTTTCAGGCAGTTCGGTAAAAATACAACTGCGCTCATATTACTAATGCCCGTACTAGTGTGCGCTACTGCCAAACAGCTATAGCAGGTGTCATATCGCAGTAACCGGCCCTTCTGCAGTTGCACAGGCAATGTTAAAAACAGCACTGCTTTGATAGCCCCGTGTGATTTTATAATTTAAACAGACAATGAATCTCACAGTTTGTAGAAATAAATCTGAAATAGTGGAAGATGATGATTTCGGCTTTCTGTAAAAACACATTAAAAACAGATTCAATAAAAAATCTCTGTTCTTTTTTTATGTGCTTTTGGCTGTCATTATGCTCTTCAAGAACTATGAAATGCCCTGCTGTTGGTCTTCTTTCTTCTTTAAGAGCTATAAACAGATAATAATAAAAAAATAATAATAATCTCAGTACACAGCCAAAAATACAGCTCTGAGTAAGGAAATCATTTCAGCTGCGCTCGGCGCACTTTGGTTACCATCCCAAATAAATAAATTGATTAATTAATTAATTTTTAAAAAACAACATTTTTAGCAGCCTGTGAGCAAAAATTTCAATATTTATTTTGTATTTTTGACAGTCTTTCATGTAACGCTTGCTGGGTTTTAACACACTGAGATTAATCTGTCAACACAGAAGAATCAATGTTTCTGCTGGTGCCAAAAGGCAGAAGCTCAACACTAGACAACATTACTTACAGTAGCTGCACTCAGCTGGGCCATACTGTGTATATAAAGGCTAAGAAGGAAAAAAATGTAGCTCTACCTTGTTATTACAAACTGTAGTTTCTACAATATGTGTAACATAATCTCAAATCTCAAAGTAATTATTGTTGTTAAATAATAATAATCCAATCATTTTTGTACTTATACAACTGGTCTCTAAAATTGTGATGTCTTATCTGTTAAGTACTTATCTACTTAGTACTTATCTGTTAAGTACTTATCTGTTAAGTTAAGTAAGCTATCCCAATTCTCATGCTAGGTAAGCTAACCTATCTGCTAACCGTTCACTAGCTCCCTACACACTGAAAGTGTACCTGTATAATTGAATTCAGTATGTTATCCCCCGGTTTTTTCCCATGCAGATGCTGCACCGTGTTGTTCATCGGATTGCTTCACTTGGATCCCTGAGCTTGCCAATTTTCTCCCTTTAAAAACAACTCGAAACACATGAAAAACACATCAGACATTGCTCAATATACTGGTATTTGCCAGCTATCTGCTAACCCATGTGCCAGTCCCATATTTAGTCTGCTTTTAAATTTACTCCTTATCTTAGCAATAGTAGAACTTTTGACATTTGCAATGTAAAGTGAGAACTGCCATTGTGGCTTTTCTGTTATGGACATTGATTTCCTTCTCACTTATTTAAAAATGATCTACAATGTTTATGTTTTTGTTCTAGTGGCAAAGAGATTAATCTGGCTATACGCCATCTGACACTTTTTGGCACCTCTGCTATAAACAAAGAGTGATCCACAAACTCCACAGTAAAATAAAACTCGTAGACTGAACAGGCAGTTACACCCACAGATGTGAACATCAGCTCCATATCAGCATTGAAACATCATCAAACACAAGAACACAGTCCAATACTACAATGACACCTAACATTTAAGCCTTGGTAACACAGCTACACTCTAAGGCGTATTACAGAAAGACTGTATTCACCCAACAGCTGGCATGTACTTTAGCGGAGATCATTTCAGTGTTGTCAACGACTCAACATAAGGATAAAGGCTATTTCTGAGCAGTGGAGATGACAAGAGCATTTACTTTCCTGATATTCTGGGACATGAATGCACCTCTGAAGCAATACTCAGAGTCCAATTATAGCTGTTTACTGCCCTACATTGCTGCACATACACACATTCCTCTCCCTTCCAACATTATCAGTGCTAGTTATTTGGAAACATGGATGAGTCCTTAGGGACATACAATTTAAGATGATGAAACATGTAGGGTATATGGTGACAATTTCAGTGTCCCTCAGTCTAAATCGTAACATGAACTTTGTTTTAATGAAGAGGTGTCAAGTTTGAAGATAAGTTCTGAAATTTCCTGATATGAATCAATTTTCTCCAGTATTCAACGTAACAAATAAACCATGGTCTCTCCTCCAACTCTGACAGTGCAGGCATATCATCATTCCCAGCGGTCAGCACTGATAGACTCTCAAACACTGCAAGAGTAAATGTTAATATTGGTAGAGTAAACAGGTAAGGTGACAGTCTAAATATGCTTGACCAAGTTTTCACCTCAAGCTCATAGCTCAGGAAGACTATTTGTTATAAAGCAAATTTATGCAATATTTAATGTTGTGTATTACAAAACTTCAAAAGTGTGTTCTATTTCTAGTTCTAGTATCTACATCTTTGCACTTCGCACATGTTTAGTGAACATGTCTAACATTGAGATACATTGTAGTTATTAATAAAAACTTCAAAATGTTGGGTAAAATGTCCCAACTGGTCACCATCACTCCAGCACCTGGTGATACCTCCTGAGTGGAGTTTCAAAGAGACAAACTACTAAATAGCAATGCCGTTCCTTCGGGGCATGCAAGGTATCAAGCAGTGCTTGCCCTGCGAAATCTAAAAACAGACATCCATTGTTGTTAACATCTACTGAAGCATCTCCTTCCATCTCCTTTGCTTTCATCCAGTAAATTACTGCTATCAGTTGGGTATTGTCTCTGAAAGCAGGCTTGACTCTGCTTGAGTAGAAGCCACTGGGATCTGTAGTTTCTGTCATTTTCAAGGGTGGGTCTGTATCCAATTTAAAAAACAAGGTCTGTGTGCTTTCACTGTAGTGTGAATAACTTTTTTTAAAATTCCACGTTAGAATGAAAGCCTTGATGTTGGAGACGGGACAACGACTCCTGCCATGTCTGGTTTGATAAAACAGACATGTTATTAGCATGTAAAATAAATCAGTTGGTTAAGAATATCCATCCATCCATCCAAGTGACTGAAGAAGTCACTTGGATGAGTGACGAAACGTTTCTCCCACAAAACGCTACGTCCAGATGAACAGAATCAACTTTTGGAGAATATGAACTAAACTGTTTTGCTAATACACCACCTTAATTTTTCTTTTTCTTTTTTTACTGCTAGATTTTGACAGTTAATCATTTTAAATACTTCTCACATACTACTTAGTTCAGCTTATACTGTTATAAATTGTTATTTTAAAATATTTCTTATCCTCCTAGGACCTGGTGTCCACATATGTGGACATCACATTTTGGGTTATTTAGACCAAAATACTAAATTTTGCTCTACAAGGGCCTGATATCCACTTACGAGGACATTATACTGCAACTGTTCTATCGAAATTTTAAATGAATATCCTCATATGTGGCTCTCATTTTTCTTAGAAACAAAAATTAGGTTAAAAAAAAAAAATCTGGTAATTCTTTGTTTTTACATTCATCAGGTCCCAATCAGCCCAAATATCAAAGAGAAATTAAAAATGCATACCATGGAAGAGTTCAGGTCTTAGGAGGTTAAACTTCTTTAAAATCAAGAAGTAGGCCCATTTTTACATAATAAAGTAATTTTATACAGTATGATGCATTACTGTAGATTAAACAGAATGCATATTATTTGAGTTCAACATGTGCAGCAGTAATGTTGATTAATTTAAAAGTGATGGGAAACATTTACTTAGCAGAGTAATTACTTTTACTTTTGATACTTTATATACAGTTTGATAATAATTCAAAGTTTGACGTGTAAGTATGTGTTTTTATAATGATATATTGATACTTTTACTAATGGTAAATGCAATAGTATTTTACAATTCTTTGGCTAGGAAGTACTGCAGAGAGATGAACATGCCCATGAGCAGTACAACAAGAGGCACAAAGCTTAAATCATGAAAAATGATGATAAAATAATGAAAGGCAGAATAAAATCATAAAATGACATGCTTTCAACTGGCAATTTGTATTGTTGATGTGTGTCAGACTTATTTTCTTTTTCTAAAAGGGGTGGTCACCGTGTCTGCTTGTCATTTTGTAAAAGTCACTGCACAACACTGCTAAAATATCAAAATACATAAAATTCAGAAAAAAGTCACCCAAAAAACTAACAGCTCTATTTGCCCATATGCTGATCCCTAAGTATCACCTTTCTTCTACATTAACTTAAATAATAATAAACTAAAAACAATAAACTAATAAAACATTGAGCATGTTTAAGCTGACTTCCCAGAAGGGCAAAAAGTCAAATTGTTATTGACAATCCATGTAAACCCCACAGAATAACTAATCTATAATAACGTCAAGTTGTTCAGTAGCCAACAAGTTTGCTGGTGCAGAAACAATGGTCACCATGTGTAGTCTTTACAGTGGCGAGCTTCCTGCAAGCTACAGAAGAACAACACTGAGCAAAATAAACAAACAAACAAACAAACAAACAAACAAAAAGAAGCATAGCTATTTAGTCATCGTGTCAATGTTTCATTTTACAGCTTCGGTGATGTCTCTATGTGGATTTGCAGCATAAGTGTGTGCAATGCAGACTGTCGCTGTTCACCACAGTTTAATGATGTCAACAAGTTTATCTCCTTGGATTAGTTGTGTGTCCAGAACACAAACACTCTTGTACCATCAGACCAAAGGGCAGCCGTTCCAGCTGAAGGGTTTATTTTTGGCCCTGACAGATGTGTATAACACAGCTCTCCCCCCCCCAAAAAGAAATGAATAAATGTCAACTGTGACAAGTCAACAGCCCCGCTCATTCATAGTAACACCATCCTGCCGCTTAACTGGGTCAAATAAAAAATAATTAGTAAACTGAGCTGGTCATGAGGCTGACATTTAACATAGTCTGAGAGAAATGTAACTAAATATATATAGAATATTATATAGAATATATAATGAGAACAGATGTTACTGGTCTCTCACAGTTACAGTTTCTGCAGCTCAACAGCTGTGGAACCTATATCAATATAAAAAGATGTACAGCGGAACAATTTGTTCTCATGTCCTCTATAAATAACCAGTGTTTTATAATGTTCTGACGCTGAACAGATTAGAGCACCAGAAACCCTTTGAAGTCAATAAGCAAGTCTTCCAACACAGCAATCTGCTCTCAGACACACCAGCATGGATCTATATGTCTAGTCAACTTCACACATACAGAAACATAATGAAATCATTTGAAGTAAGTAAGCTGCAGAATCAAAACAGCACTTCATTAGTGATGTTTTAGTGTTGATTTATTACCGGGTAGGTCGATGTGTAATGCTCCACCACTCTCTTTCTCCCTCTCTCTCTCTCTCTACATATATATATATACACATATATATTCACATGCAGCTTGGACCAGCGCCTGTTTCATGAGCTTACAGTGTTTGATTTGCAATTTAAATTTTAAGCAAAACATGAATGGCAAGTGCATAGTTGCTATATTTAGTGCAGTAAAAATGCAGGAAATGCTTGCTTTATTCCTAGCACACTGAACTCCTACAATATGATCAAAATACAAACATTGACTTATTTTTATTAGCATGTTACGGATGTTTAGATATCAAAATCGTTCAGTATTTCAAAATCTCCTCCCTCAAACACAAGTATTTCATGCTCAAAGCCCTGGAGGGAAGTGCCAGTATTTTTTTTTTCTGCAGCTCTCACAAATGTGTCAGTTCTGACTGTAGGTGAATGGCCAATATGGGCAATGCAAACAGTATGACATTCCATCAAAGTACAGTTTGGAGCTGCTGGGGCAGAGTGTTATCTGGGCACGCACACTGTTCAGCTTTCATCTGCTACACTGCTGATGTATCTGTTTGTGTCTGTCCTCCTCCACACCAGCACAACAGAGATAAACTCAAGTTTGCTGTTGTTGTGGATGAGGCCGCTCAGAGCGCTGACATGTGGCGTCGTAATGCTTTTCATTAATAATGATAAAACTCTTCCACAAAATAATAAAAGACCCACAAAAAATAACAGATGAAATGGATTAAAAGGCTGGTTTTTTAAAAAGACAAACACACATATACCACCCAACCCACAAGAGGCATACACACACACACACGTATACACAAACACAAAGCATCAGCAAATAAGACCAAAACTCTGACATTTGGGTGAACTAACCGTTTAAAATACTCTAAAAAAAAAAAAAAGAAAAAAAAAAGGAGGTAGTAACTTTTTTTCAACTATGTCGTCACTGCAATGCTGATTATCGTTATTGCCATCATTACCATAATTTCTCTTTTATTTTTCTTTGAATACACCGACACAAATTTGGACTTGGCTGCTGGTAACACCACACCCACCAGTAAAAGAGAAACAATACACTCCTGCCGTGTGGCCGTGTTTCTGGGCTATGTACACCTCAGCGCACCCCATACGTGCAGAGCCGGGGTGCGGCTGCGTAACGCTGCATGTCCACGTCTCAGAGCCTCAACAGTTCTGGAACGAACGTTCACTTTTTTCCCCCCAAGATGAGCCTGTGTGTGCGCGTTCGTCTGAGTCTGCGCGTGCGCGCGTTGTCAGCAGGGGGCTCCACTTCACTCAAAGAGCAGCGAGTCTCCAAATGCGGTATGACTCACAGAATCTGTGCGCGAGCCTGCTTGAGCGCGTGCGTGCGTGCGTGCGTGCAGCTCGCGGCAGAGTAAAGACAGAAAAAAACTGTCTCTGGAGCAGTGTGTAGACAGAAAAGAGTGTGTGTGTGTGTGTGTGTGTGTGTCCTTGGTTTGGGCACGACACACTATAGCAAAACATTTCCACTAGCGCTCGAAGATATTCCATAAAAGGAATGCGAAAAAAACATTTTCACTAAATTTCTCAATTTTATTCCTTTTTACTTGATGTTTTACTCGCGCAATAACACGGCCCGTGAACACACACACTCACAAGGGACACACCTCCATTTGACATTGACACATATTACACACCCTCTCCAAAGAGCCACAACACCCTCCTCGTTCCCCTCTTATCAGCAGGTTACTACTTCACAAAAGCCCCCCGTCCCCCTCTTCACACAGACAAGCCCAAAGCTTTCCATCTAAGAAAAAAAAAAAGTATGAGCCCCGAAATTCCCACTGCAGCTGCCATGTAGGGATACCTAACTGGAAAACACCACAAAGAAAGAGGATGCTTGTCTTTGCTGAAAGGCGTAGACAAAATCAAAAAGGTGGGGGGCGGGGTAGAGGGGTATGTATATGATTCAAGTTCATGCGGCACGAACATGTCAATAGTGGCCTTAATTCTGTGTACGGGAGATTTGAGCCGTGCCACTGAGCAATCATGCCTGGTTCAGTCATGACCGACAGAGGAGGCTGGGAGAGGGAAGAGGGTAGGGGGGGCAACAAAGACCCGCTGGCTATGCCACATGTGCGTGTCAATAACGCGCACTGCACTCCCTCTGTCAAGGGCTCACTCTCACCAAACTAGAACTTAAAGAATACTGTTGGTGTTTATTAGCACTCCTCTTATTAAGTGATCACATATCTGGTCCGGACGCGTAACGTTTGTTGAGTTTTTGTTAGGTTGCTGTATTGTTTTTGAACGGTGCGGACTACATCCTTGCATCTCTGTGCGTTTTTGGCACCGAGTCCACCAACACAAAACAACACCCTCGAATCCCACCCCCCTTTTTCTCTTCTTCTTCTTCGTTTTTTTTGTTTTTTGTTTTTGTTGTTGCACTACTGTTTCATGAACAGTGACTAACCACACAGGCTACTCCCCGACTTTCTCCAGGAGGACACAAAGAGATTTTTTTTTAAATAATTAATTAAGGCAATAACTCATTTATTAATAAAGAAGAAATAAAAAATATATAAATAAACTCACCGTTTATTCAGCAAGTGGGGAATACAAAAAAAAATATTCGAGCAAAATTGTGGGACTTGTAGAAAATATATTTATATCTGTACGACAAGTCTCGGTCTCCGCTCGCGTAATTTTCTCCTCGCTCTCTTCCCAGCCTGTCCCTCCAAGCTTCCCGCTAATCTCTTGTTACTTCACTTTTCCTCCACCTCCTTTATTTTTCCGCTGTGCCTTCCTTCTCTCTGTGTCCACCGGCGTTGTTTTTTTTTTCTCCTTTTCTCCAGCAGGAGGAACATTCAGCACACGGGGAGAGAAAAAATACTCAGCGGTCACTCAAAAGGCAAGATGGAGCCATTGAGGTTTTAGGGGTGTTTGTAAAGTTATTTGCCGGTAAGTCAACAACGAGTCTCGGTGAAGTGGGTTGTTTTCATTCAGACAGACAAAGGGTAATGTATAGAAAGACGGTGACAGCTACGGTGTAATAAAAGCTGACGAGACGTCGAGAGAAAAACCAACGGGCTTCTGTTTTCTGGCTCCCCCCTCTGCTTTGACGCCACAGTGGTACGGCCCACCCTCGCTGGGCTTGTGGAATGGAGCCGAGCATTCCCGCCTGGGCCCGAGCCAGCAGGTAAATAAACACACCTGCCCACGCAAAGAAGAGAGAGAGAAACTTAACGAAGCCCAATAATGAGCCCCACTCCCCAACCAAAGAAGGTCTGGTGGCATTTAGGGAGGGGGTCACGGAAGGGGGTTCTGGTCCTCCTGTGTGTTTGTGCCCTGGAGTATACCACCCTCAAAAACTGGGCCATTTAAAAAGCATCCACGAGGCAGGGCTTTGACTTTTCACGAGTTTCCTTTGGGCAGGAAAAACAAGGCTAACCACCAAGAACAGCACAATTTTTAACAGCTAATTATTTGAAAAACGAATTTGAACGTTACATTAATGGATACCTTCAGATTATTGAAGAGGAAATGTCAAACTCATTTTATATGATGAGTCACATACAACTCACCTCAATCTTAAGTGGGGCAGACCTTGAAACTCCTCTTTCTGTAAAAGTTAACTACACATTAAATCCCTGATATCTCAATATAAGAAAAAGAAATGCAATTTCAACAATGCATCAGTTTTTTCCACATGATAAAAATATGCTGCTGTAGTTAATGAAAGAAATCTTTCAGCTTGACTCTTTGAGCTTAAATTTTAAGAAAGGTGTAAAATTACAGGCGTAATCCTGGTAGCTCATGACCCAAATGGTGATGCAATTATATAGTTTATGTAATTATAATGTCTAGATATTTATGCCATCCAGTGGGCCGGAACGGAGTCATCACCAGGCCTAATCTGGCTCCCTGGGCCTCATGTTTAACACCCCTGTAGTAGAGGTACACAACAGAAATATGTACTCTGTAATCATACTCTTAAGTGGTTTTATTTAATCTGCAAAGTAGTTAATCAAAATTATCAACATTTAAAGACCCAACACTACAAAATTATACTTACAAAATCAGTTTAATAGTTTAATCAGTGCAAAATCAAAATAGTAATGACAAATTACTTTTTAATTACAGTAATTTTAAAAACGCAGGTTTTACATGTAGGTGCCAGTGCATGGATGAGAAAATCAGCAAAGTGTCAGATCTTTAAATTGCCCACTTTGCACAAATTATTGACAGTAGTTGCTGTGAATTCTGTACTGATTCATAATAATAACAATAATAAAAGTTAATAATAATAAAAAAATTCAAGTAGAAAAAATTGGATACCTTGCTCCATTTATTTGCCAACAACATCCCAGTAATGATAGTAAGAGAGTAAAGCGTAGAGGCATAACAGGCAGATTTTCTTTTTCTTTTTTTTAACTGCATATCTAAATGATCCAATAATATCAATAGCATAATTCCAGCTTTTGATCAGCACCATGGACAACAACCACAGTGAGAGGTTGGAGAATGTACAAATTTATATAGGTGTATGAATTAATATAAGCATTTTTAGCCACATTACCACAAACCCAAAACAGATTTAGTAGTCATGCTAAAGGAACAGAAAAGGTGCCGATTATGATCGGTGGAGTGTAAAATGACAGAGTATTTATTTGCAGAGCTGGAATTCAGTTCTTGAGGAAACTCTATAACGTATACTACATAAATAAAAAGTTAGGCTTTGGTTTCACAAGGTAGAATTATGACGTAAACATATTAGTGGAACTCATACCTTCGGCCCACTTTACCATAACACATCTAATATTTGTTTAATGTGGAGGAACCCTTCTGGCATTGATGTAGACCGGGCCTCTTCTCCTACCTTCTATCCTGTTGGATCTCATGTATTTGATAATAGACATATAGCCTATATAGGTCCAACAAATTGCAACTGAGATGTGGATAGGTTGAAAAGGTTAGCATAGGTTATCAAAGCAGTTAGCAATCCCACTTTGGCAAAAGCTTAAATAAATTTTGCATGACCACACTGAAAGTTAACTTGGTACTTAGACCCTGTTTGCTAACTTAAAGCCAGATTAACTGATTTGGTTATGTAGCTATGTGGTGCAGTCTTTATATCCAGTCGGCAAACTAAAGTTGTATAGCGGTGTCTTGTTGACATGTAAGTGTTTCTGTATATATACACATCTTTTAATGGCATTTAACTACAAAGTAGTCCAGTTGCATAGTTCTGTGTTCTGCGCTAAAACTCATAGTGAGCTCTTTCACTCACAGAAAGAAAAATAAATATGACACATGCAGTCCCAGCTAAAACTGTACTGTAAGATACACCCAACTACTGAGAACCAGAGCGTTGCTCATCGGCTCTGTGGTTGTGTAAGTCAGGTTAGAGTTTCTCCAAGTGGCACACATATAAAGACTTATATTGCCATTCAATTACATTATTTCCCCCATGTGTTTTCCACAGCGACAGTCAAAGTGAATGACTGAAGTATTCCTTTGGGATTTCATACGGAATGTCTGGTTCCATACTGTGGCCTTATTTTTCCACCTCTAAAATGTAAAGGAGTTCCTTTAAATATTGTAGCTGTATGATTATTATCCTCTGAAGATTGTTATCCCAACAAAATGGTGCTGAGTGAGGGCATTTTTAGACAAGTTGTCTAAATGCTGCATATTGTAGTGGTATTATGATTTTTTTCCCCAAATCCATTCAAACAGTGTGCTCTTTGGATACATTTGGCATAAAACTTCATCAATATGTTCTGTGCATCATAGTTGGCGGTTTAAAAATCTCTCCACAGCCCTTAAATGCACCCCCTTACATAATGATCCTCCAGCCTGTGCTTCTGCCACACTGTTGTAAGCCAGATATTTGTTCCACCAGAACACACTGACGCCCATTTAAACAAGTTACAGTGTCACTGAGAATTCAGTCCAAATCGGCAAATACAGTACGAATGCCCTCATACTTCACTGAGTAAAGAAAATCTGACTCATTCTACCATATGTTCAAAGTCTCCGTTACAGAAGACAGATAGGCTCACTCTAGTGAGCTGACACAGCATTTGCTCCATTTAAAGCTGAGATGGAAAGAACTCAAAACACGCACCGTCGCAACTGCTACAATTGCCTCACTTATATATCGGTGGCCACTGCTTATCTTGGCCCACCAGTTGTGCAGACAGGCTGTATTAAAGGGCTTTCAGGTGACGTAACACACCCTGTGGTGGACTCACTAGAGGCCCAATGACATCTGATAATATTTGTTGCTGCAGACATAACACGAATCAGTGTCTTGATTTTTGGCAAAAATGATAGTCTCTGCATACAAACAGTAAACTAAGAGGCTATGCACTGTAAATTGTTATTGTCTGCTTAATGTGTGTCTTCTTTGTCCCCCTTCCAAACATTCAGAGTAGAGGGCTGCCCCTTACTCTGCCTGATTCTGCTGGTGTACTCTTTATGTTAAATGGAGTTCTTTCTTCCCACTGTTGCCAAGTGCGTGCAGGTCTTTGCTGCTGAAAGTGATCATTGAGGCCTTGAGGCAACTATTGTTGCAATCTGGTACAAAAGATAACAACAAATAAAAGTGAATTTAAATGAAATGAATTTTTATATAGACTATATATTATGTATGGGAGTCTTTAATATAATTTGGTTGATATACTTAGGCCACCAATTGTTGGGGTCCTTGGCTGGGGGGAGGGCTGAAGTCTGACAACCTTTCACCATTTGCAGTGACAGAAGCTGAGGCCTGACCTCCCTAATGGGGCCCCACATGGCTTACTGACAATAATAGCCCTTATAGTCCTTTTCCACTAGTGCCTGCTTGGTTCGGCTCAACTCGGTTTTTAAGGTTTTCCATTAGGTGATAGTACCTGGTGCCTGGTACCTACTCGGCTGGGGTTCTAAGCGGTCTGAGGCGATCTGAAAATGTGACATCAACAGACTGCATGCCACCAATTAGCTAGTCAGTGGTGCCACCTGATGAGTTATTTGAACGACTCCCTCACGAAAATCAAAACTGCCATTTTTGAAACCTGGCAGCGAAGGGCATGGCTGCACAACAACAACACCGTGGTCTCCTAGTCTGACAAAGGCCATACACCTAGCAGCAGTAGGTATACCATCGCCTCCACATCTTCCATTGTTGTGTTGGATTTGTGTCACACACAAATGACAGCCCAGGACCTTTGGCCGCATTGCTGTAATGACCCCACACACATAAGGTGGTACTCAATTGTACTGGAAAACAACCGAAACCGAGTCAAGTCGTGGAAAAGTGGAATAGGACTATAAGAGTTATTCCAGTGGAAGTGGAAAAACAAGTGTTTTCTTGGCTTCTAGCTATGGTCGAACCAGCGTTATGACAACTTTAGTTTGGGGTAATCCTTAGACATTGCATGGATCTTCATGTTAGACTTTTTAACAAAAAAAAGTTTGTCTTCAACAACTCTTTTCTACTTTTCTCATTTTTTTTTTCAATAAAAAAAAAAAGTTTCTCAGTAGAAAGAATGAGAATTAAAAAATAAACACTCTGGTGACTCAAACTCATGAGCTCATGTGTTGGAGTTCACAACTTATCATAGCATGCTGATTAACTTGTGTAGATAAAACAGAATTCCTGAATTTATTATGCTGGCAGAAAGGGGGTATTTGTAAGAGTCCACCAAGTTAAGATCATCATGCAACAAATGATAAAAGAACAACTTTTCTGATTTATTCTAAACTTACTACAGTATTTACAGTACTCTTATCATGTCATGTCACTATGCTTACATACAGCACATTCCACTGAAAACTAATAGTAATGGTTCCCGGTCTATAAATTAGAGAAGCAGATTAGTTTGAGTGGGAGGCAGATGGATGATTTATACCTGCATGCAGATTCAGATTACATCATACATGTGCATAGCTATGTAAAACTTGTTTCAATCTTTAAGAGTATTTAGGAGTATCCTAAGTAAGTGTAGTTTATTAAGAAGAATAAACTCAAATAAAACATAATTAAATAAGTGAAACTGACCCTGTAGTAGACTGGCAACCTGTCCAGGGTGTACCCCGCCTCTTGCCCTATGTTAGCTGGGATAGGCTCCAGCACCCCCACCCTGCAACCCTGATAAGGATAAGCAGAAGTGGATGGATTGATGGATGGATATTGAATTTGTTTGCCTATCTCAGCCAACTATGCGGCTGGTGTTGGATTGAATTGGAAAGCCAGTATTAAACTGGTGCATGTTTTCAGTCTTCCAACTAAATCTATAGGAGTCAGCAGTCATTTTCAGATGTGTTTTCCAAAGCCGTCACAGGTCGGCTTATTTGCACCACGGGCTGAAACAGTATGTGAGTATTTTCTCTCCATCCTGTCCCGACCTCTGCGTGACCTGAAATGAACTTGAACTTTAAATCAGGCCAAATCTACTGTGTCTGCAATCACTAAAACACAGCAGGAGCCAGTGATTGAGCAGCCTCGCTCCACCAAACAATAGTGAGTCACTGAGGTCATGGCAGCTTGATTGGCCCATGAAAAATTTTCTCCTTCTCGACATCTATTACATATACTGGTCCTGAGGATAAAATATGTCTGTGTGTGTGTGTGGTCTGTGGGGATTTCTGGCACCCTTGGAGCCAGTCAACACTGTTACAAACAGATACCTTCTAGTGTAAACATGTCATTGCGGGGAACTTTGTTTTTGTACTACTGCCAGTAAAAAGGCTAGCGAGAGGACTGAATTATTCCAGCGCACAGTAACTCTATACAAAAAAAAAAAGTTTGACGCACAGCGTGTTACACGACACAGAGAGAACAATCAGCCTGGAAATAGTTTTGTTTGTTTTCTGATAAAACACTGACTGCTGAGCTACAAGGACACGCCAGCAGCTACGTGTTGAGCACAATCTGACACTAGATGCAGTATTGCATTCAAAACATTTAAATTAAGGATCATTTAATTAATTCTGAATTGTGAGTGGGTTTCAGGCAATTTGAAAAATAGGTTGTTTCTCATTTGGACTGTTGATGAAGCAGGACGCCCAGGCTTCCATTATAATCATGTTCACCCACAGTTCCAATTAAATATTTGCCTGTGTGGTCTTATTCACTCTAGTGCTTTTAAAATAATGAGATTTGAGCTTTATCATGATTAAACTGCAGCCACAGGAGGTCCGGGTAGTCGGTCACGGGATAAGCCACGCAGGCAGGAATGTATCCGTCACATGTTTGAGCATCAACACAAATCCACCTGTTGGGTCCAAGATTTTTTACACTTCCAGCATTTCATTTGCCACTCAGTCGGTTCAGTCGGGTTCTCAAATTCTGTTTTTAGAAGTATTCTGGTTCATGTCACATCAGCCAGACTACAACTGGAGTTTACAGCCAGGTGTAAATGTAATCTGTCCAGTGTGGCCACACACTGAAGAGAAAACAAAAGTCCTGGAATTCAAGAAAGGTTAGCTAATTGTGTTAACTGAAGTAATATTAGCTTACCAGTGGAAAAAAAACACAGTCCATGTAGCTGCGTCAGTGCAGTTGGACCTGTTTTTGATAAGTCATGGGGCGAACTACTTTCCAAATTAAAGCCAGATGAAACTTAAGATACTGAGAATGCATTTTAATTCCTGGTGTACATAGAAAGGCATGTGAACTGCATAACAGCTTGGTGTAGTGTATAGTAAATAGAGCGCCACAGCAACTTTAGTTCAGTCAGGACCATTATAGTCAAAAGAAGATTGATGTTTCCATCTGCAGTAATTTATATTTGGCAGTTCTGGGTACTGCAAGCCATCAAGGGCACATACAAAGAATACAAAAGGTGTAGAAGTCCGATCTCACTGTCCTTGCATGTACTCCTGCACAGAACAGAGCAGACTTCAGGGAAGACAGACATGATGAAGTCAGAGATGAGGTTTAGGGTTACAAAGCGGCTTGCATGGACACGGCAACTGTAGGAAGGCTAAAGCAGCTAAAGCAAAAGGTGAACCCTGTTTATGTTTTGCAGATGTGACCAATAACTATGTGACATCAACATGCTTACTATTTGGATGCGTGACAATCATGGTGACAATATAAGATCAGGTGAATAAGATCCTAGAGACACAGACCTAGAGACCAGTCTGAAACCATCTTTTAAGCACTGGTCATGAGGGGAAAATAAAATATTCTCTGACCATGGTTGCTGGAGGTTGCTGGCAGTCGTTGGGAAAATGGTTACAATAGCCCCAGTCACACAGGTTTAGAGACCCCCAGCAACCTACCTGTTGCTAAGGAAAAGATGTATAACTCCAACTGGTTGGCAAAAACCTACATGCAATTGTTAGCATAGTGTTTGAATTGAAATTCTGAACTATTTTTGTCTTCAAAGTTAAAATTGTGCCTTTTGAAATATGCTGGCTGCTGCACTGACAAGACTTTTTCAAGTTTTACTACAGTTGGGCTAGTAGTTAGTGAGCCAGCAACCTCCAGGAGCCAGTCAGGGAACTCATGTTTCCATAGCAACTAGAGCTCGTATCATGTCCAATATGGTGGACAATTCTCGAGCAATGAGCACCTGAGGCCACATGAAAACTCTCCATATAAAACAACAAATTGGATGAATGGAAACACATCAGCTGACACATCAGCTGATGTGGCCTCCCACCTGCTCAAGTCCAACACCCACTGTCCTTTTAGCTGGAGCTCCTCCAGAAATAGAATTATGGAATTATATTGGATTTTCTTTTTTCCCCTCTAATATCTGATCTACTGACTGTGGCATCTCTGCTTTCAGAGCCTTTTTTTTTCACTAAAAATTGTGACTATTAAAGATATCTGGGTATGCTGTGGGTGTGGATATACTGCCTTCTTTGAACTACAGCTGTTGCAATGATGATGATGATGATCGCAATGTTTCTCTTCTCCCCCTGAGATGGATGTTAAATTATAGATGGATGTGCTGTAGGTGCTTCCAAGTGATTATCGAACTGATGCATTTGCAAATATGGCGCTGTACTACTTGATGTGTATTTGAATAAGAATACTCTTCTTTAATGTAGTGGCTTGTGTCTAAATTACTGCTATATTCTCATGAAATGTAACATTTCTTCACATAATCACTGCCAGTTTAAAATGAATGAACTCATGTTCTGCGCCACAATCAGCAACTCCCTCAGCCTGACGCTCGCCTTCATTACCATCATCACTTTTACCGCATACTCTCGCCCACTGCTCCGTGTCCTTCCAGGTTAACAATTACAAACTCAAAGAAGATTGACTGACAGATTGGTCTCATTACGTTTACTTTTAAAAAAAATTTTTTCAGAGTATCAGCAACATTGAGGCATTTGATCCCTTTGAATTGACTTTAAAAAAAAAAAGCCTGATCAAACGTCTGCATCGTTCCTTGTTAGTCCCACATTTTAACTGGCTATAGGCCTTTTGGCTCCTCTGTGGGAGATGCTAACCCAGAACTGGAGATTTAAACTTTCATCTCCTCTATTTCAGCTACTCTACAGCAGTGTTGTTTTCCTTTTGTTCTGCCTCTACCCTTGTTTTGTGGGGAAAAAAGTATTCTTTGTGAATAAAGTTACTTTGATCAATTGTCTCTTCAACTCTGAGATTTCAAGTACAACTACAAATTGTGCTGCAGCTTCAGTTGGTGGTCCTCATCGGCTAAACCATGCTCCTTTTAATCACTGCAGTTGACCTCATGACCCTGTCTTCTCCCTGTGCACACTCACACACATTCTCCCATATAGTCTCATAAATACATCCTCCCCTATTTTACCCTCCAAGGTCAGCCTCCTGCTGACTGCAGTCTCCCTGGTTAATGCTGATGGAAGGAGAAGAAAATGAGAATGGACAAAAACTCCTCATTGTTAATGACCCTGGAACAGCCAGGCTTTCTTTATTATGCCTTACATGTGCCTTGAACAATGCACGTTTTCCACAGAAAGAACACTTTTGCATTAGACAGAGAGCAGGGGATTTTTTTAAATTCTTTTTAATTTTCATATTTTTGTACTTAATCTTAACTCTTGTTCCTGTTATTTGTTGCTCAATTGTAGACTGTACATGTAAGATGGACACAGCTAATGCAACATTACCCATTAACTTCTGAAGTTCTGTTGTAACCATGGGTTGCTCTTTTTTCTATTATGCTGGAAATGGGGCTGCATTATGCTAGCAACTGAGACCACAGTTGCTAAAGGAAAGTCCTCTCTTAAGTATATATTTCAAGTGAGAAGTAGGGTCATTTTCTCATAGATTTCCATTCAGACTGACTTGTTCGCAACCAGAGGAGTTGCCCCCTGCTGGCCGTTAGAAACAATGCAGGTTTAACACACCTTCACAGTAGTTCACTTTTCAGACCCCAAAGATACATCCATCTATTATGTACAGTCTGTTGGCCTAATATAATCAAAAAAGAGATTCAAAAGATGCAGAAATGAATAAAATCTCACTAAAACATTAAACGATTTTATTAAACTACAATTTTAAATCCCCTCTCTTCACATCAACACCCTCAATAGAGGCTTTATTTTCCCCCAAATAACATGTGATTTACTTGCATGCTTATCCAGAATGATTTATATTGTCCTATTTGAACGTACAGTCACTGTTTTTGCACCACACTGTACTCACCTTGTAAATAAAATGCAAATAGTTGCAGACAGCAGCACTGACAATGCAGATACTCAGTTTCTTCCTCAAGGACAATTGGTACATACTACTCCACTGATGGAAACCTTGTCCTGTTCCCTGACTGAGTCATGTGACCTGTCTGTAATAAGACAGGGACACTGAGTACACTGGTCGAGGCTACAGACTTCTGTGTATGTGTTATAACCCTACAATATTAAGGACACCATCTGGTCTGCATGTATGCTTGAAGCTCTGGTGGAGGATTTTCTTCTCCAAATAGTCCAGGATAAAGGATATGAAACAATGTAAAAGGAGAAAATTTTAAGTTATCAGGTTGAAAACAAACTGGAATGTTTTATTAAGATTGTAAACAACAAAAAATAGATCCCTGCCGTTAAGGCGAATGTCCACAGATGCTGAAACTGCATCCTTATATAACTCTGTGAATTACTCATGTGACCTTAATAATAAGAACTGAGCTTTTCTGTTTCTGAAATGCTCACCTTGTTTTCACTTACAGAAATATGCACCCACGCAGTGCTGTGTGTCTGCACATTTCATATCATATGTCTAGTCCAATGGTTCGGGCCGTGTTGTAGCGCACATTTGATCTCGTTCGTAAATATTGCCCAATAAGGACCTCATTCATTTGAATATTATTACTGGAATTGAGACCCTTTTAAAGCATGTGTTCAAACACCGAGAATATCTGATTATCTTTCCCTAAATTTCAGCTTGTAATTAAAAGACTCACAACGTCACCGTGACGTCAATCACCAACGCCACCAGGCGCCACTCATGACAAGAGCGTAGAGCACTATGCTATCATAGATAGTAAAATTATGGCTGTCGACTTCTGTGCCTAAAAAGTGAACCGTCTTAAAGCTGTCTGCTTTTTAATGACCGCCAGGCGGTGATAACCTGCGGCTGCAACAAGACATCCAGTTCTATTTGAAATTATGGAAAAATGACCCTTTGCCATGATGGCAGTAAACACCATTCTGCTGAGTTGAGGAGTTTAGTCCCTTGTTAATAAAACAGGTTAGTACATTTTGTCAGAAATGAGGATCATTGCCTTAGGACTGACAAGTTGTTAGCCGATGGGTGTGGTCTCACAATTAACTAGGTATATTATTAGTTAATGCTAGCTAGCTAGGTTAGCAAGGTGCTTTCATGCACTCACAAAAGAAGGTCTGTGAGTATGGTTAACCACACAGCAAAGAATGTCATTTGTCAGATAATTACATTAAAATGCTTAAAAATGGGATAACACCCCAAACACTGTCGAGATGCCCAGTTCAGCGACTCAAATTAAGGATGTTAAAGCACAGAAAAAAGTTAGCATTTCAACTTGATCATTTCTGCTTTAGCAGGCTTTTCAGTCTTTAATCAAGGCAGTGTAAAGTTGGCTTCTTCTTTTTTTTTTTAGGTTACTATAGAAGCTTGTTTCTGCGACTGGGGAAAAAAAATGTCAGGCAGAGCTAAGTTGAAATGTTGCGTTAGTATTTCAAGATTTCAAAATACTAACTCAAACTTTTGAGTAAATCATGATTATGGATGGGTTTTCAGTGATGCTAACAAACTTCCACAGGTTGTTAAATTTCTTTTTTTTTTTAAATCAACACCAGAATCAGAAAAGAACAGTAATGATAAAGTATGAAGCACCAACGAACACATTAAAGTACCATCAACATCAGCATCTTTCCGCTTTCTCCATTCATGTGTGATGTAAAACACCTACAACGCTGACTTACAGTTCAGCCAAGTGTAGCTTCCTTACAAGAATGACAAAAGAAAAATCTTTGCGACCGGAAGGTTTGTAAACAACATTTTAATTTTAAAGAACAAGAAACACAAGCAATAAATCAAGCAACTTTTTTGTGATTCATTTACTTGTTGAGTGCAGGAGGTGAAAATGAAAACATTTATACAGGGAAAACAGATCAGCTCAGCCGTGCATTTCTAGTGATAATTAGGATCATGTTAGTGTCACTGTCTCATTATGTTGTTTGAGAATACCGCACATTGCTTTCCTGCCTGTCTGACCTCCGCTAATGGAGCTTACACCAGAATCCTTGCCAAATTATTTTTATCTGTTTTTATTTATTTTATTTTATTTTTCGTAATCTTTTTGGTTCTGTCTTGTCAAATGTTCTAAAGATTTCTTGGGGAACATAAAGCTATTGTCAAATTAGGCCTTTATACTGACAAGTTTTTATCTTCTGTCACAAATAATGTGTCTCAGCCTCGGGGTTGGTATGAATGTAACACACACACACACACACTTATACAACAGAATGTGAGAATCCGCTCCTATCAAGTCTTGATGAAGGGGAAGTGGATTTATTTGATGCTAAAAGTCAAAAGAACATCAGAAGCGGCTCCACTGTTATATGCAGCACAGATGTCTCCTTCAGTCTCTTCTGACTGAGTGAAAAGGCTTTGCCAAGAGCTGAATTTTGGATAGGGGGCAAGCGAAAAAAGAAAGAAAAAAGAATAAGAAAGGGAGAGACAAATGGAAGTTGCTGCATCTTGAGAATTACAGTAGTGTACTGTTACAGTCAGCAGCGGTGTTTATAGCTGCAGGAATGTATACGTGTGTGTTACTGGGTGTGTGCATGTGTGTGATTTGAGACAGCTGCAGAAAAGGAGGGGCGAGAAGGAGGGGGGGTGCATTTTATTATCCTGGTGGCAGTGGCGGTGGAAAAAGGGGGTGTGTCCCTGCACGCCATTGGCCCGGTGGGTTGATTCCAGCGCGAGTGACATCACAACTTCGTGCCTGACCTACTTAAAGTGGCCATGACGTCACAGCTGTCTCTTTCAGTCTGTCTCTTTTTTTATCCCTCGTCCCCTATACCCCGTCTGTTATACAACCCCCTTTCTCTCTGTCTCTTACCATCTTGGCTTCTTCATTCACATCTTTCTGGTCCCTATTTATTACTTGATTTTTTAAATTTTTTTCCAGCCTTTCTGTAATTATGCAGAGGCAAACACACAGGAGAAGAGTTCATCAGTAAAATGAGACACAGAGGAGAGAGGAGAGTAGTCCTCTGTTGCCAATAACCCAATTTCTAGAGATTAAAGCTATACTGATGAATATTAATGTGTTGGAAAGCAGCGTTGGCCCCGATGATGTGACAAAACGAGGCGACAAGATTCCACCATATGGACAGAAAGGCACTCTGGGACCACAAGAGTATAGTGCTGTTTTGGAGTGATGGTTTTATACAAACAAGGGGGGGGAAATGCTGTGCTTGAGTAAAGATTTTAGTAAGGTTAAAGATTCTAATTTAGCACAGTAAAATCAATAGAATTACAAACTATTTACATTTATTTATAAATAGTTATATTTCAAGGACTGCATGGCCAGAAAGCACTGCATGTTTGGCCTGAACATTACATCTGCACATCTGCAGCTCTCCAATGAGCCCCATTTGGCTTTCACTGACTTCAACTCAGCGACAGGTCTGCCTCATATATGGCCAGATGTCAGATGTGTCTTAGCATTCGTCTCACATCTGGATGACATGTTTGCCAGTTCCTTAAGCAAGGCTGGAAGTGGCAAAAGCAGCCCAGGTTAGGTCAAAAGGTTTTCACTACTGTACAGTTAATTGCTGTTACAGTATGTCAGAAACTATTAATCTAACCCTATAAGAAATGAGGTTTGAATGATAGGATGGGATCATTTATGACCCCACTATGTTTTATACAATAGGATCATAAGGTTTTCACAGGACACACAGGCGAGGGATGGATGTCCTAGCAAAGTCAGGCCATGCAATGCTCAGAAACTGCAGTTACTTGCATTCAAAAGTTGTCTTCAATATATCGTCTTGATGCATGCTCAATCATCCAGGTAAGTAAATCCCCAAAAAGTCGATTCTGTTCATGTGGACGTAGCAAAACGTCCAGATGAACAGAATCAACTTTTTGGGGGTGTCTTCAATATACTGTTGGTTTTAAGGTTAGAGGGTGTTTACTGTGTATATGAATATCTAAGTTAAACAACAATGAATCTGCTTAAAAGTAAAAAGGATACTTTTCAGTCAACTTTAGCCTACTTTAAACCAGGAATCCTTCATCATTTTAAGAGCAGTGAACCAAATTAGTTACAGATTCTGCATGTAGGCCTGTAAAGATAATACAGTATAGAGACAAAAATATGGAAGCCCTTACACATTACACCTACATGAGCTGCTTGGCCACTGAAACCAATCCCATTGGTGCACAGTGTTTTTGCTGATGTAAATGTCAGAGGAGGTTTGGAGCTTTGAAGTTATTAGTCAGCAGAGTGTTGCAGACTTTTATGCATTATGCACTTCAGCACTCTGCTTTCCCCAAACCAGAGGAGGGCAGGTATGTTGTCTATGTTCAAATGTAAAAATAGGAAGCTGTAAAATAATGTTTGATGTTTTACTGCAGGAAGTTTCTTGCCCTAGTCAAGAAATATCCCATAGCTGCAGTTCCAGACATCAGAATGGTGTCGGTTATCTCATTCAACTCTGCAAGAAAGCAAAGAAGCATGTTTTGCAACAAGCTGAATTATTCCCTTCATTGAGGCTGAAAATGGAGAATGTGTGCTACAGTGTTTCAATACTGCGATGCTGCTAGTTTTACCTCAGCAAAGTAGGATGATGTATTTTCCACTCGGTGCTCTCTGCCGCTAGCAGTAGCATCAGAGTAGTTTACATGTATAAATGTATTACAGTGGGAAACAGATTTATCGGCAGATTTTTGTGTTCCTGAACACAAGCAGATTATCTGCGAGGAGCAGGAAAGCTGGCGGCTGATTACGGCCACAGGGTCGTATCTAATCTGAGGCTACAGTCAGATCAGTCAACAGTGAGAGGGTGAGAGGGAATGAAGGATAGAGGGAAAAGAGAGAGAGTCTTTAATGATTTACAGATTGGACAGAAGGATGGAAGGAAAGCGATGAAGTGTGGTGGAAATAAAAGGGGTAAGGATTAGGGAGAGATGTAGGGCAAGAGCATAAAGACAGGGGGATAGTAGTAATTAGAGAAGCTTGCACACATCAGGAAAACAGAAGAGGGACACTCTGGGAAAGAAAAGAAATGGGAGGAGGAAAACAATCCAAGTTTTCCTGCTAAAATGGAGGCCAATAAGCTCAAAGCAACAGTTCCTCCTCTTCTTCTTCTCTCCCTCCGATTTGTGTCCAATGGGAACCCCCCTTTTCTCTCTCATTTATATTCACACCAGCTAGGGGGCTAGTCACAGGGGGCAATCACCACACAATACTACTCTTCCAAACACACACACACAAACACACATGAATACGTGCAAATACACGGTTGGAATCTTCTTTATAAAGCTAAATTTAGGGCAACCAAGTGCAGCCACAACAGACTGAAGTAAAAAAAATAAAAACAAACCCAAAGTAGTATTCTTCTTTTTTTGGTTCAAAATATTAGAAAATAGCAACGGATTAATTATTTAAGTTTGCAAAATGTCAGTAATAGTAAGAATCAATATCTTTGTTTTGGTTATTCTTTACTAAATCTCTCTGTCTTCGGGAGATGTCACTTCAAGGTCGTGCGACTTCATAATGCCTCTTTGGAGAAAAAACCTCTCAGTCATAAATAGTGTTGGTTCAGGTGGTGCCACTTCTCTGGTGTGATTAAATAACAGCAAACTCCAGAAACACGAGGCTAGAGACGACTCACATTTAGTCTTGAACACATTTCACTGCCAGCAATCAGTTTCAATCAGCCTGAATGTGGCACTCACCTGCCTGCTCAAAGCTCTGTTTCCTAATATAAACTATCCCAGAAGGTACTAGTGAGAAACTGTCGTTTTTCTCAAGGAAAAATGGACAGAATCTGTTCCCTCTATCAAGAAATTACACAAAAGTAGTAGTGACAGGCCTAAAAAACAACAACAACAACAACAAAAAAACTATCCATCTCTTAAGAAATCCAGCAAAGACCTAACACAAGACCCAAGAAATGTATCTGGACCAACAGTTGATCCATCTACTGTTCACAGAAGCCTCATCAGAAATGGTCTCAGTGGAAGGTTGGCGGTCAAGAAGCCAGATTAAAGGGAAAAACACAAGACCTGAACTGAAAATCAGTGGCAGCCATCGGTAAAACATGGTGGAGGATCTGTCATGGTTAGGGCTGCATTTCAGCCAGCTGCGTTTATCTTATCAAAACTGATTAAATTCTGAACACAAAAAAGTACCATCAGATTTTTGATCCACCATAAAATATGATTGGTAAAGTATCTGATTGGCAGTAGTTTCATTTTTCAGCATGACAATGATCCCAAACACACTGCCAGTGCAGTAAAAACATACCTGGATAGAAAAACACACAATGGAACACCATCAGTCATGGATCGGCCTCCCCAGAGCCCGGACCTCAACATTGATGAAGCAGTGTGGGATCATCTAAAGGCAGCCAACATCCAAAGAAGAGTTTTGAATGTCTTTCAAGAAGCCTGGAGTACTATTCTTGAAGACTACTTAAAGAAATTACAAGAAACCTTGTCTAAGAGGAACCTTGTGCTAAAGAATAAAGGTGGTCATACCAAATAGTGACTTTCAAGCTCATTAGAATGATAAAAACACAGGTTTTTCCTTAACCATATGAGAACCAAGGAAAAATCAGTCTTTCCATTGGACTTTTTTTGTGATTTCCTCCCTCGTTAAAAGAGGCCACCCAAACACATGAGATGACAATGGAAAACCCAGGATGTTCTCTATTTAGTACATAATGACTTATTAGGGTAGCTCAAATAAGTCAAAAGTATACACCAAAAACAAATGTCCACTACAGAGGACATAAATGAATAGGCTGGTTCTCAGGAGGTTATACACTGCATTTCCAAATATTTGTATGCATGTTTCAAGAAGCCACTGCACCTATTTCCTAATTTTCCTACCAAGATATAAAGAAATTAAACATCTGCACAGCACTACACATTTACTTTGAATCCATCTTCCTAAGGCAGGAATTACTACTTCTCCATCAGGAGCAAAGGCAGAAACAAATAATTGAGTTCAATTTAATTTATTGCATCCATCTATCAGTTTTTTTGTTTTTTATGAATTAATTAACCAAACAGGGTTGCTGGCTGTAGGCTTGCCCAGCTAATGTTTGTGGAAAGGCGGGCTGCACCCTGGACAGGTCACCAATCCGTCATAGGGCTAACACAGAGAAACAGACAACCATTCACACTCACATCCATACCATTCACAATTAACCCCACATAGATGTGGGCCAAAGCAAGAACACTGAACATCCAAAATGTGGGCAGGGTAAATTGTTGTTTCTGTCCTGAATCCCATTGAAATCCAGAGCCAGTCTCCTTACCCTGTGGGTGGGACTGTTTCTTTAGATGGGTCTTTAGGCTGTTGCCAAAGACCTGGGACATTTCGATAAATTTATGAGGACTTTTTGTCGTGGTTGTTCATAATGACGATGAGCTTTTCGCAACCTATTACTATCTATAAATTTTAAGGCACATGTGGCAGCGTATCTGGCCTTATATAGCCACATCTTTGATGCCAGATGTGCCTCAAGGTCACTGACTATGCTCACAAGACTGAGCCTGGAGGTGGAGAAATCTGCCCTTTAGAAGCAGAATATTTAAAACAGGGACACCTTGACTTGAATTTAAACAACAACAAAAAAAGATTAATTTACTTTGGAGAATCTCTGAAGGATGGGGGGGGGGGGAAAGGGGGTGCAATTGGTGTTTATTCAGAGGAAGAAGGTCAAATATGGACACATTTTCTTAGTTTGAAAAGCCAGAACTGAAAGCAGAATAAGAAATTTTCAGGGCAGGAGGTTTTTACAGTGCAGAGCCTCGATGAACGTCAATGCATCTGTTATTACTGCAGCTAATGGACGGGGAATTAAGTGTAAATTAGACAATTAAAACAGTTTCCACTGGGCTACCGGTGCCTGTTTTACACTCACTCACTCACTCACTCACACACACACACGTACAGCTAGCTGTTTTGCTTGAAACCAAAGTGAAATACACCCACAGGCAGTGAACTTTCCTCTCCTGATGTTTAACTTGTATTTCATTCTGTTTTCCTGAAACATTATCTCTCTCTCTCTCTCTCTCTCTCACACACATATTCATAAAAAAGTAAAAAATAGGCTCACACATTATGAACAGCCTGGTGTGATTTTCTGAGACTCACACCGGCTCGGCTACTTTTATGCTCCTCTTTAACAGTGCTTTGGTTTCATACTTCATCTTCTCCCCCTGTCTTCTCACACACACTTACAGTCACACACATTCACACAAAGAGCTCCAAGTGACACTGAGAAATCTCCCTGGAGACCTACAGCTCCATCCCTGTACCTCCCTTCCTCCTCCCCTCCCCACCTCTCCTTGCCTCACGACCTCTGTGCAGTCCTGCAATGCTGCTCGTGTTCATCCCTCTCCTCGGTCTTCTCTTTCCGCAACCTTCTCATCCTTCCCATCTCTCCCCATGACCTCTCTGTGGCTCAAATTATTTCTTTGGTTTTATCTCCCTCCCCTCGCTCAATTCAGTCTTTTCCATTTGCAGGGCTGTGTCACTTTGTTTTCCACACATCGCGTTTGAATTGTTGCAGATTCTCTTTTCCCGCTGGAGGACGGCTCTGTTAGGTTTTTACACCAAACCCAAACTGCCGCAGAGTTTCAAGATGACTTCCAGATGCCCTTTAATCTGTAAATCACAAAAAAACCCTAAAAAACAATGCTACTGACTCGGCCTATGGTTACAGTCATATTTGCATATGTGCATGATTGTGCATGACTGCATACTGCATAACACAAAACATGTGCATTAGCAATGCTTAAAGAAAGATGGATTACTTGGCCACAGTTTAGTTGTGCCAGCTGGTTCAGGTTGTTCTAAGTGGGCCCAGCTGGCACACCTGAAACCACTACAGCCTTTTATGAACACTGTAAACACCTTTCCTGTTGTACATGACACAATGACCACTATAACAATGATTTATGGCTGTTTTGCTGCTGACTTGACCCCAGTATTGTTCTCAGTACAGTCACAGGATATAATGACTTAATAGTTTAAAGTAGAGGTACATTCTTAATGAATTACCAGGCACTAAATGCTTCAGTAGAGTCAAATTGAGAACAAGGCTGCTACTCATTTAGCAGTTGATTTGGTGTTGAGACTTCTTTCTGGATGGGCCGGAATCAAACCCGCGACCTAATGCACATGGTTTACTAAGGTCAAGAAGCAGCATGTGTTTATTTTTATTCCTTTAGTTTGGAAAAAGAAAAAAATTGAATCTGCAATTGAGCTGCAATATTTTGCTGACTTTTCACGGCTAATTGATGTATTCCCTCAAACAGATTGCTTGTAACTAACTCGATCCCATTCACTGCAAACCCATAACAGGCTGACTTTATATTACTGCTGTTTCATCGTCATCAGAGTTGCTTTGAAGACGGCAACTGACGCGAGCGGTTGCAAGTCTGTTCCCTGTCCTTGAATCTCAAGTTCATCGCCCACAGTCGCTGTAATTATGGCCGTGTGATGGTGTCCAGTTTTTCCTGCAACTGTACCATTAACCTTGCGCACATTCAAATATTTCAACCACATAAAAAATGAGCTGATGTAAGAAAATCAGTCATAAACTGTACTGTGGAAAGATTTTAGGAACTCAAAGTGGAGTAAGTTTGTTCTCACAAAGTGCCACTCAAATGTGTGAAGGACAACGATCTAAACACGTGAAGTCTTTGCGGAGTATGTTTGTAAATGACAAAACCAGAACGTGAGAACAACTGCAGCTGCTTGTGAAGAAGCTCTTCTGTGCTGCAGGCCCACCAAGTCTGCTGGGCTGGGAAATGTTCCCCAGAGCTCACACTTCAGTAGAGTGTTAACAACCCACTGCAATGTCGTCGCTTTAATTTCATTCATGCTCACTTAGTTACAGTCCTACAGTGTGGCGCGTGTCCTGACAGCATGCGGGCGAGGTCGTGCAGACGGACACCGTCACCTGAACTGCTTCATTTAACACAATTTCATGTATTGTCGGGAACCTCGTGTGTTATTAGACATACTCACCGCTTCACTGAACCAATTTGAAGTGCTTTCAAGGCATCTACAACATAACAGCATATTAATGGTGCTCAAGTCATGCGAGTTCATGCTTTAACCTCAATTTTAACAGATTTGAAGACTGGGTGTGTTGCGTGCGAACATAGAGCGAGGGTTCAAAAACGTGTTGATGATCGGTGTTTTGAAATGAAACGGCACCTCATTGTCACAGCTGCAGCGGTGAGTGACACAGCCTCCTTGAAAATGCTGTCATCTGTTGTAGAGAACACAACGGCAGCAGTGTTTCAGTAGGCCTGCTGGGTAATGTGACTGTTTGATATTCTCTTCAGTCGATTATCTAAACGGAGGCCCGGAAGTACAGTTTCAGAAAAACTCAAAGCCTCCGACATACAAGTAATGTTTTCCATCTTCCATCCTGTGCAGCAGTGTTTCAGGACCTTCTGAGCTCAGGCCGCTGCGCTGCAATCACTCACTTTAACTGTTTAACTGTTAGACCACTATCACATTTCCCCCCCCCCTTCCCTCTCTGTGCAC
>VUQG01044800.1:32849-71005 GCA_015106755.1 Etia nguti | reverse complement strand
CAAAATTTTGAGTTAATAAGTTGAAATTTCGAGAAAAAAACTCAAAATTTCGAGAAAATAACTTGAAATTTCGAGTTATGGATCCTTTTTTTTTTTTTTTTTAGTGGCGGAAACGGGCTTCCATAGAAGGGGCTCAAAAATACAAAACAGAAACCAACCCCTGAAAAAAGAAAATCTTAAGAAGAACTAACCTAAAACACAAAATAATAATCAAAACCAAAACCACTGAGTCACAGACTCAGGACCATGAGAGTGACCAGCTTTAGATTTTGCATTTGTAACACAAAATTTAAAGCTTGTCACAGTGGCACATTGAATCTTTGGAAACCTCATCATCATACAAAATATTTATCACCTCAAAAGCGTACTATGTTTGATAGCCTGAATGCCGAATGATTGGACCTACAGCTAACTTTACTACACCAGAGGTGATGATGATGAAACTTAAAAGATTCACATCTAGTTGGATAAGTTGTCCATGGACAAAACAGGGCTTTTTTTAACACTAGCATTTTTTACACTGGCTTCTTCATTTTGTTGTTCACAGTCAACAAAAACATTATATGAGAGAGCATATCCAAAACCATAGTATGTAATAATAATCTAACATTAGTATTTGATACTGCAGTATATCACAGTGACAAGGATGTCGACATCATGTACGTTGTCAGACAATGACTGGGGCAGCTCAGTGTGATGTAAAAATGTTAAACAAATAACAACATGTTTCAAATGAGAAGTCAGATTTTATTTTGTGAGACCTCTATCTCACCCTATCCCCTATCTCTAGCATCCTCCTCTGGTACACCAACCCAGTGCATCCTTCTTTACTACATTCATGACTCTTCTCTCTGGTCTTCCTCTTTTCCTTTTTACCTCATGACTCCACATTCAAAGTCCTTTATTCATTATGTTACAGCAAGTAATGTACAAAAGAAAGTGTTGTTATGAAATGGGCAACAACGATACTGGCAATACTGGCAACAACGCCAGTATCAGTTCAAATATTAAAGATAACCAATTCTAGTATTCACATTTCCTGATGAGTGATTAATCAAGAGCAGCTGATTAACAGTACCCTGCTTCAAAGTATGCTCTTAATTTCTATGTAATTAGTAAAGTTAAATACAACTGAGACTTTTACATCAAATAGAGTAAATCATCACAATTACAGATCAGTGTTTTCACAAATGTCATAAACCCCCTGTCTTAAACTATCTTCAATTCCTCTCATTTTTGAACTATAGCAAAGACCCAATTTTGGTAATATCATGTGATCATTTTGGTAATACTATACTTCTTAGGCATACCAATACTTTCTAGCAGTCACAGATGGAACAGTCTCTCAAAATATAATCATGTCTTATAGCATTATTGTGGGAATAAATGACTAAGGTCGTTAGTTGGTCTGTTGTTATAATTTATAATTTTTAGATTCAACATACTCCTTCACATCCCAAATAAATAAATAGCCATGTTTAAGGGTGGAAAGAGATCGTAAATATTTTACTCTATATGATACCGTGGATCTACTCCTGGGTGTTACGAAAGAGAGGGTTTAGCCATTGAAAGAAAAGAGCACTTACAAACAAAACAACGCTTAAAACAGCTGATCAAAAGTTTAGGACCACACCTCTATAAAAACCCGTAACCTCCCCCCCAAAAAAACCACCCAAAACAAAACAGAAATGAATTAAAAACAGAAATTAAAGTTCCTAACATGAGTTTCCATGAGGTGAGTGGGAACATTTCTCCAAGTGGTGAAGACGGCTGCACAAAGGGCATCTACTATCTGGAGCTGTTGTCCATTTTTGTAAACTTCCCTTGCCATCCATCCCCAAAGGTTTTTCAATTGGATTTAGATCAGGGGAACATGCAGGATGGTCCAAAACAGTGATGTTATTCTCCTGGAAGAAGTCCCTTGTCCTGCTGGCATTGTGTACTGTAGCATTGTCCTCTTGAAAAACCCAGTCGTTACCACACAGACGAGGGCCCTCAGTCATGAGGGATGCTCTCTGCAACATCTCGAAATAGCCAGGGGCTGTTTGACTCCCCTGCACCTCCTGAAGCTCCATTGTTCCAATGAAGGAAAAAGCACCCCACACCATTATGATGAACCCTCCACTGTGGCGTGTAGAAAACATCTCGGGTGGGATCTGCTTGTCATGCCGGTAACGTTGGAAACCATCAGGACCATCAAGGTTACATTTGTTCTCATCAGAGGATAAAACTTTCTTCCACCTTTCAGTGTCCCATGTTTGGTGCTCTCCTGCAAAGTCCAAACGGTCAGTCTGTGGCGTCCAAGGAGATGAAGCCCTTCAGTCTCACATGTCTGATGGTTATGGGGCTGCAGTCAGCACCAGTAACAGCCTTAATTTGGGTTGAGGATCATCCAGTGTTTTGACAAACAGCCAATTAGATCCTCTGACTCAGTGCTGGTGAAATTTTGGGGGGTCTTCCACTTGACTTTTTTGTTCCATAACCCTCAGGATCATTGAAGAAATTCCAAATCACTGTCCTACTGCGTCCCACCTCAGCAGCGATGGCGCGCCGCGAGAGACCCTGCTTATGCAGTTCAACAACCCGACCACATTCATAAAGTGGACATTTTTTTTTGCCTTTGCCATCAGAACTTCATGACAATGTGACTACCTGACAGAAAATGGCTGTCTCTATACCAGCCTTGAATGTTAGATATATCACCCCTTATCAAGCAGATATCCTCCTCCTACTATCTCCTGCTACTTTCTGTCCTCTTAACAATAAACACTCTATCTTATATTATAGTAATAATAAAAAGCAAAGTCCCAAAACACAGCAATGTTCATATCTTTCTCTGTAATGAACCACCCACGACTTTTTATGGATAGCTGGAAAAAAAAATCTTCCTGTTAAACAGGAGTTTTTCCTTCCCACCGTTCCCAAGTCCCTGCTCAGAGGAGGCCATTTAATTGTTCGGGTTTTCTCTCTGTTATTCTAGAATCTCTGCCTTACATATACAGTCCCATGAGGTGACTGCTGTATAAATAAAACTGAATTGAATTGAATTACATTAAACAGGCATTAATATTTCAACTGCTGCGATGAAGGAAATTTCTGTATATTGAATATGGAATTTTAAAAAGTATTTATATTATCATCTTATTATTTTATTTTATTATTTAGAAGCAAAAAATTATCAATCACAGATATGGTGAATATTGAGAAGCATTGATTAAAAATATTTTTTTAACCCAACAGTGTTTAAGTAGAAGACATCTGAACTTCTTTTTGACTGAACTACTAGGATGCTTCATTGGTTCTAACTGACTGGCTGGAAGTTAGTAAAGTTCTTTCAAGAATAAAACTAATTCAAAGCTTGTTACTATCCAACACTCTAGTGATTCAAAGTGTAAATGATGGTGAAAAAAATGTGTGGTTAACAGTTAGATGTCTGGTTGAGACATTCTTTTTTTGACATGCTTGGCTTCTTTCTCACTTCTCTCACCTTTGTCCAAAATGTGCACACTGCTGCCCTCAGAGGAGTTCCCCTTATCTTTTAGACACAGGTGGGCTTCTGAGTAGTGAACTGAAGAGCACAATCTCCTGTGTTGTACCATGCACTTGTAGTTATTTAGACTCCCTATAGGTCTATCCATCCCCCCTTGCATTGGACTGCATAGACAACATTGTGTTTGGGTTTTCTATCCTTGGGGTGAACCGTTTTTTTTGTCCAAGTGTTGTTGGGTCTGAAGTGAAGCAGGATGCTGTGTTGGGAACAAATCTTTTGGCACTCTAGCCTAGTATACCTTTAAAGTATTTTTTTGGTTCTTTTTTATTGAGGGGGTGGTGTCTTTCTTTCACTTTCCTAATTCTACGCACGTAATGAAGGCTCAGTTGGGAGAACCACATTAATACCTGTGCGTGCTGCTTTTCTTTCCTTCTGCAGGGACAGGGAAATACCTTGATTTTCTAAGGTTCTGATAACCCCCAGCTCAAGCTAAAGTAGTTGGAAGGCATTGAAAGCAGGTTGGTCCGAGTGTGCAGTCCGCACTTGGACCAACCTGTTTTCACTAGCACAGATCAGAAAACTGAGATTGTTTTTCTTTACTTTAATGTATTTCATTTGTTTGCTGATATTTTTAACTTTGTATACATGTTAGCTGGTATGCAAATTAAAGGAAAGGTGGGAAACACAAACTACCCTATGGTTCTGTTAGGAAAATGTTGTAATAAATAAAGACTACTCAAGAGAACCACATAATCACAATAATCAGACATTTGGTTGAGGCTATTGTTTGCAGTGTTTAATACTTTATTTCTACTGTGGACAACATTGTCATGTTAAAGGCCGTGTGTCTGTCTATTTATTTACACAGTAGCCAATACGATACTACTTCCCCATTAAAAATTAATTTCCCACAGTGTGAAAACACAATAATGGCAATAATTTGCTAGTCATCAGCAATGATCTACCAAGGGTGCTGCATTTGCGTGTGTGTATTTCTGTGTGAGCAAGACAAAAGAAGCACAGAGGAAATTGACTACAGAACCAGTTCAAATCAAATGCTTTGAAATCTTCACACCGGGTTTGTTCCGCTGATACAATAGATGCAATCAGATCACTTTTATAACTTTTCCTCTTCCCCTCATAATTTCCTCTTATAATGTAACTTCATCTACTTTTCTCTCCTCAACCACCAATTATCATTTGTTCTTTTCACTTGCCCATTCTGTATCTTTTGATATCATCTTCTGGTTCCCTGTGTCCTCATTTTCATTCCTCGCATCCCCTTCTCAATAACTTTGATTTTTTTTATTGTGTTTTAAACATAAACCCTCCTTGCATATTCTCTTTTCTTCCATTTTTGTCTTCCACCAGAAGAGGGCATCTCACAAAGAATATAAAACACTCTCCAATCTTCTTCTTTTTAGAGGTGGAGGAGGACTGAAAAAAAAAATCACTGATCTATTTTGATCCCCGCTGTTTTCAGGCAGGAAGTCTGGCAATCTGTCCTATATAGACACACACACACACACACACACACACACACACACACACACACACACACACACTGACAGATTTCCCACAAAGACCGTAGACTTTTGAGCTTCCAAAGACAATAACGTAAATGGAGAGAAAGGCAGCTAGGGATATGGATAAAAGACAAGTAAAGATTAAGCATGAAAGAAAAAGATGGGAATCAGGAGCTCCGGAAAAAGGAGGGAGGAAAGGAGTAGCGGGAGGGGTGCTTGCGATGAGATACGGCTGAGTAAGGTATTTCGGTGCAAGAGGAGAAATGACGAAATAACAGACAGCAAAAGTACATAAACATTATAACCACAGGTGGTGATTTTTTTTTTTAAATTTGCACAGCTTTAACAAATTATAAAAACGGTTTTCTATTTATACATATAAATGAAATGATGGCAGTGTACTCTTGAACAGACCCAAAATGTCAAGGCAAGAACAGCTGTGCATGGCTATAGACAAATCTTCGTCTGTGATGTGTGAAGTCACAGCAGTGCACCTGTACATCAAAAAGTAGGAAAAATCTGAGTATTTTCAGAACTGTGGACTTTCTACTCAAATATGTCTACTAAGCAGTAAAATAATAAACAAAAGTTTTCTTTGTATATTCACTCTGCATCCTTCTTATCCATTACTTTTTGTCTCATATTACACATGAATTTGATTTAAAAATGAGCAAACTCTCCACTAGGAGTTGAGATATTAAATGCTGTTTGTTGGCTAATTCAATTGTGTTCAATGTAATGAAGATTCAGGATTGGCACTGATAACACTGCAGAGTGAAAAACAGAAAAGTAGTTAATTACTGAATTTCCTTCACCTTTAATGGAACCAAGAGACATTAAAGATCACCATTTTATGATAAGTGCTTAATGACACCCTGGTCAGATATTACTTCATAAGTCAGTGCATAATATGTTTACTAAGTGTGAAAAACATGGGAACTAGAACAAGTATAAGTGCCCATGAAATGCACCAGAATGTGAGTTTGGTTGTTTATTTTGCTTATGGTAAGCATCTCATGTCATTTTTTGTGCTAATGAGTTGAGGTTCAGCCTCGCTTAATGGACTATATACATGATTCATGGTTAACAATGATGTTAACTACAATGATTTATGAACATGTTACTGGTCAAAATTGTATTTATATTGATATTCTTAACTTTACACGCTTTATTGTTGCAATAATTTCCTTTGTTTAACCTACACATTTTATGTTCTTAGTTACTGTGTCTAATCTTTGCAGTATAGTTACTGAATTTCCCAGAGGACCCAACCCGAGGGATTAATAAAGTTTCATCTAATCTAATCTAATCTATAAATTTTAGATGATGAGAAGAAGTGATAGAAGTGCATAGGCAAATCACAATCCTTATGATTGGTAGCCAATGAGAACTGGTTTAATTTAATTTGAGATGTGAGATTTTACTATAAGGGCATAGTTTCACTTTGGTTTCTAAATAAATTGATAACACCTTCATGCACTTCAGCAGATGTGATATAAATGTGGTATAAATAGCATGACACTTCAGGCACATTTTAGGTCATTCAACATTCCAAAATGACTGAATGGTTAGGTTAAGAGTCATGAATACAGTGTCCTTAGTTGGCACTACATGGAGTGAGATGCATAGCAAAACCAAAAAATCTCACTTGAGACGCTCTGCCAGGCCTTTACTGTAGCAGCCTTCAGTTGCTGCTTGTTTATGAGTCTCTCTGCATTCAGTTTTGTATTTAATAATTGAAAGGCATGCTCTGTTGCGCAAAGTTCAGGTTACTGACTTATCCATTAAGGAATATCTCATTTCTTTACCTTGAGAAACTCTTGGGTTGCCTCTACAGTAGGATTTGGTCATTATCCATTTGCACTGTGAAGTGCTGTCTGATCAGTTTTGCAGCATTTGGCTGAGTCTTAGCAGAGTATAACCCTGTACAATTCAGAATTCATACTGCTACTTCTATCAGCGGTCACATCATCATAAACACTAATGACCTGGTTCCACTGGCGGCTATACAAGTCCATGTCATAACATTGCCTCCAACATGTTTGACAAAAAATATGGTATGCTTGAGATCATGAGCAATTTCTTCCTTTTTACATATTTTTTTCTTCCCATCATTCTGGTATAGGTTAATCTTGGTTTCATCTGAGCAAAGAAAAAAATTTGTTAGAACTGTGCAGCCTCTTTTAAAAGTTTTCTGGATAAGTCTAAGCTAGTCTTCCTGTTCTTGAGGATGAACAGTTTTTCACCTTGCTGTAAAGCTTCTGCATTTATATTCCTGGAGGCTTTCATTGGAGACCTTGACAATGATACATCAACCTACTCAGAAGTGTTCTTGACTTGCTTAGATGTTGTGAAGTTGTTGGTTTTTTCAACTTGAATATAATTCTGTCACCATGTGCTTCACCAAACAAACACTGCAAACAAACAAGGTACCATGACTGAAAAGAAGCCCACATCCTAGTTCCCTTAGAAAAAGAAAAGAAGAAAGGGAAAAGGAAAGTTAAAAAACATTACAAATCATTTAAACTTGCCAGAAAGTCAAACCTTTTTTTCAAAGATCATTCTAAGTCACCTTATTGCGCAAGAACAAAGAGAGAAATCAAAGGACATCATGAATAAGAAATCATACAGGGTGAGAGATGAAAGAAATATAGAAATACAGAATGAGAACGCGTGTTAACTTGTGCATTGATTTTAGTAATCCAGAAGTCCACACTTTGATCCTCCACCAAGCACCACTGAGAGTACAAATGCAGAAAAGGTTTCTATAAACTAAGGTATAAAATAGTACATTTGAAAGTACAAACTTTGTTGTCAAGACTTTGATCACTGGAGAACAAATATGGTAGATGATAGTGATGACCATGTACTTTTAAATACTATATTGTTTTTAGGGTTAGCACTGAACATGAAAATGTTGAAAAAAACAAAAAACAAATACAAGCTTGAAACACTAGATCATAAAATCCTCCTTTCCCTGGTGTACTCTGGTAATCAGTTTTGACAATGTTTGATCGACACATGTGCTCTCGCTAGACAATATTAGTCAGTATATTCAGTGCTGGAAATGTTTTGACAGAGACACACACTACCAGTCAAAAGTTTGGACACACCTTTTCATGGTTTTTCTTTATTTTAATGACTATTTTACATTTTACATTTTACTAAATTGTAGATTCTCACTGAAGGCACCAAAACTATGAATGACCACATATGGGATATGTAGTGAACAAAAAAGTGTTAAATAACTCAAAACATGTTTTATATTTTAGATTCTTCAAAATAGCCATCTTTTGCTTTGATTACTGCTTTGCGCACTCTTGGCATTCTCTCGATGAGCTTCATGAGGCAGTCACCTGAAATGGTTTTCCCAGAGATGCTGAGCACTTGTTGGCTCTTTTTGGCTTTTGCCTTCACTCTGCGGTCCATCTCATCCCAAAGCATCTCAACTGGGTTTAGATCAGGTGACTGTTGAGGTCGGGCCATCTGGGGCAGCGCTCCATCACTCTCCTTCTTGGTCAAATAGCCCTTACACAGCCTGGAGGTGTGTTTGGGGACATCGGCCTGTTGAAAAATAAATGATGGTCCAACTAAATGCAAACCTGATGGGATGACATGTCGCTGCAGGATGCTGTGGTAGCCATGCTGGTTCAGTGTGTCTTCAGTTTTAAACATATCCCCAACAGGGTCACCAGCAAAGCACCCCCACACCATCACACCTCCTCCTCCATGCTTCACGGTTCACCATCCCTTCACCTTTTCTGTGTCACACAAAGACACGGCGGGTGGAACCAAAGATCTCAAATTTGAACTCAGATCAAAGCTCAGATTTCCACTGGTCTAATGTCCATTCCTTGTGTTTCTTGGCCCACGCAAATCTCTTTTGCTTGTTGCTTTTCCTTAGTTGTGGTTTCTTAGCAGATATTTGACCATAAAGACCTGACTGAACAGTTAATGTAAGACGTGTCTGCTACTTTTATATATATATATATATATATATATATATATATATATATATATATATATATATATATATATATATATATCATGAGAGAGACAGAGAGACATTTTTTGTTTTATGGTAGGGGATTTTGGTAACACCATAACTCATACAGCATCATTATACCTGACTGAGCTGAATATGCTGACACACTGTATTTATCTGCTTTCTTATACTTGATATCTTGTAATTGGCTCTATTCTTATTTATAACCCTATTTTTCCTTTGCTGTATCTCATTTGCCGCTGCAATGATCCAATTTCCCCTTGGGGATTTTCAAAGTTTCATCTCCTCTAGAAATCATTTAATGCACAATGGAACAGAGAATGCATCTGTTCAGTCTATGTGGAATACATCTGACACCAATTCATGATAGCTTTCACTACAAGGCCATACTGGTTATATCACATCTGTATATTTTCTACTAATGGATAAATAAGACATATGATGGTTCAGCTAAGGAATTTAATGCAAAGTGTCAGCTGAAGTTCAGCTCCCTTGCCAGGTACACTCAGTCTTCTTAGGTTTACTTCATATGGTCATCTTTTTCCTTGAAATAAGTATTATTTTCATTAAAAGTAGAGATCTATCCGTCTATTTATATATTTTTTCCAGCTTTTATCAAGTTTAAGATCTTTTTCCCAGTCATAAGGCATTGCAAAATATGATACATATTTCAACTGTTTTTTGTTTGTTTGTTTTTTACCTTCTCTGCTTTTACTCAGACGGGAATTTTAAATCTGGGAGTGGAATCAGAGTAACAGCTGTACAACAGCAGCGCCACAGTCACAGTGAGTGCCTGTTTGAAAGTGACTGTTGGTTAGCATCTCTACAGAAATTCAGTTTGGAGACCAATACAACATGCCCAGGCATGCCTATGCATTTTCTGCAATAATTATCAACACAATGTGCAAGAAAAAGATTCAGTTTAAAATCTTCTCAGCCATTTTTTTCCGAATTTAAAAATACTCTTTCATCTCTCAATAATCAAGGTAAGGGAAAATGTACATGTGAAAAAGTTTGGCTTTTGTAAAAATGACTAGTAAAAATGTTCACAATAAATGTAGGAATGTTCTAGTTTATTTTTCAACTTTCCATGTGAAAATTAAAAATACAAACATTTAAGCAAACAACCTAGGACGTCAGCATAAACGTTAACAGCAAACCTCTATTTCCTTGAAGATGCATACACACAAACAAATGTGCCATTTCAGAGTATCTCCATCTAGCACACACACAAACGCACACGCAAACAAAGTCCATTAACATGAGTGTGTTCATTATTTATCATTGCTTATATCTTTGGTTGAATGCCAGCTAAGATAACAAGGCTAAAACTGCTGACTGATGGGTAATTTTTTTTCACACACTTACACACTAAATTGAACAATCCAGTTTCTTTGTTCAAGCACTCACGTGCTGAGCTTACAGAGCTGGACAGAAAACAAAGAGGTCTCCTGTGATTATGTCTGCATATTCGTTGTTTTTTTTTATTATCTTAAATATTGCTATTGGAAATACCAGGATTAGACTGCTGACTGATTCACATTTATACGTTACATAAAGACGCAGAAACTCCATGGTTGTCTTACACATCCAAAAATACCCTTGGGTCTATGCATAAAAATACACATCACAGTGATTCAATGTTATATTTCTTGTCTCTCTCCAAGTTTAAACTTAAAATCTTGCTGACTCTATAAAAAGATGTCTTTGTTCTGTCCAGACAGAGATTTAAAGTGGTAATCAAGGAGATTCTCCTTTTTTTTTCTCCCCGTCTCCCCGGTGCTATGCATTCATTTTTGGAGTGGTTTTCTCAGAAAATTGTCTGTCAAACTGTGTGGCGACAGTGCTTCGATGAGCTTGATGAGCTTCAGTATTCTGTGTTCACAGTGGCTCACAGTGCTCATGGAATCTCATCACTTGTATTATAAGCTTCATTTATCAGTGCAACATTGGAATATTAAAACCACCTGTCTAAGATTGTGCAGGTCCCCCCGATTATTGCAAATGAAGTGGTATTTACATAATGTCAGGCACCAGGATGTTAGGAGGTGATCACTGAGGTCATGGAGGTCGCAGAGATCGAGCCATGGTGGACTGGTCTTGATCCGTTGTGCCCTGGGAATACTCGATCAGATTAGGATCTGGCAAGTTTTTGTATATTGCATCAGGTGACACTGTTCTGCTGAGGCATCACAAAATCAAATAGAGTTTTGCAACATTGTGTTGTACCTTAAATTGGACATTTCAACCATTTTGTTTATTAAATGGCTATAAATGACAGAAAAATGTACAGTATCCATCTCTTCTAAGTAAGTTATCACGCTTACGTTAGTCATCTTCCAAAAGGCCGACTTTGAGCAAAAGAAACAATATAATTTGTTTATATCTCTCTTCTCTCTTTACCACACTAATCACTTTTTTACAGTAATTCTTATTGACACAAAATTTACTTCAAATGGGAAAAATATCAAACCCTACTTATATTTCTTTCATGTAAGATTGTGTCTTTACTGGCCATTCGAGAGATTAACATCAGATATGTCAGCAGTCTGATGGATATGTCACATTAACTCTATTCTTTGTTTGTGTCTGTGGGTGTTTGTGACACCAGAAGACAAGGTATTTCATGCTAGACTCTTCCATTACCTGAAGTCAGCACTGTTACTGACAAAGTGAGAAAAATGTGTGCATGCATGTGTGTCTCTTAGGGTGAGACTAGACTCAAGGGATAACATTCAGTGTAAACGATATTAACTGTGGTTCATGCCAGCGTACCATTTTGAGCTAAAAATAGCTAAAAATGAGAGAGCATTAAAAATGCAAGTTTTTGGTCATATAAACATTCTTCATTCATCAGCTGAAGCACTTACCAGATCTGTCTCCTGGTGAATTCATCCTCTTTCCAAAAAATCTAACTCAAGTTGAGGGATAATGATTATGTCAAAATGGAGTGCGTCCAGTACCCAGACACAAGTCTTATGGGACATGAGAAGACTTTCATTAAAAGACCTTAAAAGATATAAAAATAGCATTTATGCAGAAAATTGTCCAGAGGTGTGCAAGATGATGACCCTGAATTTCATATATATATATATATATATGCTACACTTCAACAGCCGCACATCCAGCTTCACACACTTGCCTTTGTCAGCCCATCATCCACTCCCTTCCATTTCATGAGATGGTGAAATACACACCTCTCCAAGCACCAAAGGACCCCAGAGACTGCCAATAGGAGAAAGAAGCTGAGAATGGATGATGGGACGATATTTAAACCACACGAACACATACTTCCTCCTTTCACTCCCTCTCCTTCCTTTTCCCGTCTTCTTCGATACATCATTCACCATCTCCTCTGCTTGCCTCTCTCATTCAAACCTCCCTTTGTTTTCATCTCTCTTCTTTCCTTACCACACTAATCACTCAGATCAGGGTTTTTTCTTTGGTAAAGAAATTAAGCCTTCAATATCAAGTCTAGTTTGAAACACACACACACACACACACACACACACACACACACACACACACACACACACACACACACAGACACCTGATCAACATAAACTGCAATGCAGCTGTGACAGCAAAGAGCAATCCATCCACTAATTGAGATCATGTACCTATTGCCCTGTTCGCCTGAAGGAAATGACAAACATTCTGCTAAACAGCACTGACTAAAAGCTTCAGACAGAGAATGCTTTCCACTCTTTCTCATCCCTTTAATCTAATTTGGCATTGAACAACACATCTTTATTTACATATTAGCACTGGTACCTCATTTTCAATGAGGTAAGCCTCATTTTCCTTTTAGTTTAAGTAAACATTTTGAAATCATTTGCCAAAAATAAAGATTTTTTTAAATAACAAAATGAAGAAATAAACATTTAAAGGATCCAATGCTTACTGTTCATCAGATCCTCTGAAACTGTCTTGCATCTCAATAACTCATTGTGAAGATGTGACCATCAAACATGATTGGTTAAACTATTTCTCTTGGTAGGCAGCTAGTAAAAATATCTTGAAAATGAAAAAAATCTCAAGTTAATGAAGACGCTTGCTCAAATCTTTACTCTGGAATTCACGCTGAAACAGTGTACAGCGCACATGAAAGGGTGACGTTAAGGCCAAAAATCTCAACTTAGTTTTGTAGTGAGTATTCACATACAAAGAAAAGATGGAATGCAGATAAAATACTGAGCAGAAAACTCAAGGGTGTGTGACGTGAGCAAGCAACAAGGAGGAAAGAATGCTAATAGAGTTCAATGGTAGTGGCAGGTATGTCAAAGTAATATATTTGAGGTTAATGAATGTACAGTACTGTAACAACAAGCTATATACATATAAACCTAGCTCCAAACTATAACCATGCCCTTCCAGACCTTGCACCTTTTTTCCTTCATGTTTGTTGTATAGCATGATAGTATAAGCAGAGAATGTGTCCCTTGATACTGTTATAAGTCACATTAAATGTGACAGGAAGCTCAGTTAATGTGAATCAAGTAATTATTTAAATAGAACCTGTCTGACAAAGTGATGTTGGATACCAACACACTATGCCGCAATCTAGAGTCACTGACATCTACCAGTCTAGAAAGCATTACAAAGCCCTTTCTAAGACTAAGCAAACCACGGTGAGAGGAACTATTCACAAATGGAGAAGACTTGGAATAGTGAGGAACCCTTCCACAGCAGTGGCCACCCTACCAAAATTACTCCAAGAGCACAACGGCAACTCATCCAAAAGGTCACAAAAAAAACCCAAAACAGCATCTTAAGAACTACGTGCCCCACTTTCCTCAGTTAAGGTCAGTGTTCCTGATTCAAGAACGAGAAAGAGACTAGGCAAAAATAGCATCCAAGGTGAAAACCACTGCTGATCAAAAAGAAAACAAAGTGTCATCTCATATTTGCCAAAAAATATCTTGATGATCCCCAAGACTTTTTGGAAAACATTCTGTTGCCTGACAAGACAAAAACTGAACTTTTTGAAAAGTTTGAGTCTGGTTACATCTAGCGTAAAGGTAAAATAGCATTTAAAAGTACATCTACCCAGAGTCAAACGTGGTGGTTGTTATGTTGATCTGGGGTTGCTTTGTTGCTTCAGGATCTGGACAACTTGCCGTAACTGATGGAACCATAAATTATGCTCTCTTATCAGGAAATCCTGAAGGAGAATATTTGGTCATCAGTTCATGAAGCTCAATCATACTTGGGTTAGTCAGCAGGGCATTTGAGACACACAAGCAAATCCACCTCTCAATGCCTCAAAAAACAAAACAAAACAAAAAAAGCCAAAACAAAATGAAGGTTTTGGAGCGGCTTAATCAAAATCCAGATTTAAATCCAACTGAGATGTTTTGGCATGACCTTAAATAGGTCATTCATGCTTGAAAACTACAGAATTAAAACAGTTCTGCAAAGACTGATTACAGTTCTAGCTGCAAAGGGTGGCAGAACCAGTTATTATGTTTAAGCGGCAATATTCACACAGGGCCAGGTGGGTTTGATTGACAGTCTTCATGTTTTTGGGTTACCTTTGTCTAGTACTAACATTTGCTTGATTATCTAAAGCATGTAAATGTAAGAAATTTGAAAAAATATACAAAATTAAGAAGGGGGCAAATACTTTTTCACAGCTCTGTATATATGACCAATTCTCCTGCTCTTTTTGCCTACTCCCTAATCTCCATCCCATCCTTTTGCTCCTCACTTTAAGTGTCATCTCCTGAACTGAAGTCAGGGCTCATAAACAGGAAAATGTGCATCAATATTTGATTATATCACTTCATATTAGACTTTATTCACTAATTTCCCAAGTCTGACAATGTTAGATCCACCTTAAAGAAAGTTTCAGCAACACCCATTAACAGTAGTCAACTCCAGCAAAAACAGCAGCACTTACTGAAAATTCATGATATCCTCAACAACTCACCTCAGTATCACCATCATAAATCAGAAATGAGCTTCACTGAAATATATTTAAATCCTTTCACAAAGTTTTACAGCTTTCTAAAGAGTAAATAAACATTTACACTCCGCACTGTGCATGGTGATAGTAGAGGTAAGCAGTGGAATAATTAATTCAGATGAATGCCACCCAGAGCATTTGTAGTTACTAGGATGTAGAAACATAAATTAGTGCAAAATATCTTATTGACACAGGCCCTTTTTTTTTTTTTTATTCCTGATTTATTGCTAAGTATTGATATTCAAGTATGTTAAAATATAGTATGTACAAAAATGCTTTTTATCCATAAGACAGTATTAGAAACTTTCACTCACAGGCCTTTAAGGAGAAATGTGGAGTGCCTGGCTGGGATCATGGTGGGTTACAGGGGGTTCAAGTAAATTGGCTGAGTTTACAGCAAAATTAATCCATTACTGGTAGTCACGTCAGCCCAGACAACGACAATCAAAGCTGATGACCCTGACCTGTAGTCATTGCTGTCTTTGTCTGTCTGTTCCCTTAGTTTTACGAGATACTCATAAGCTAGAATTGTTTGGCCTCTTTTATTCCCTGTTGTATTTTTTGTCTCAAACTATTTATGTAGCTATAACCACATTGCTAATTAATGATGGCCAATTTTATAGATTTTCCAATTGTTGCTTTAAAACCTTTTGTGACACTGATCTGAGAAGTACCACAAGAATACGGTTTTATTTTATGACCCCACTGATTGGCAGCCAATCAGGACTTAAAAACAATAAAAGCCCACTGCACTCACTGCCAGTAAAATTTTATCAGCATAAAAGCTTATAACCTGTGTGTGTGTGTGTGTGTGTGTGTGTACGAATGCTGAAACAAACTGCAGACCTCTGACAGTTTTATAGTTATTCATAGACTATTTATCGCTTCGGTGTGGTTAAAGAATAAAGCTTCTGCACAAAGCTACACAGAAATGTTTTAACTCAGGAGTTTCAACCGCACTATAAAAACTAATTCTGCTGCTTTAACATACAAACTGAGCAAAACTGGACAATGGTTTTGTAAGGCCAAAGTTGAAATGCAAGTCTCAGTGTTGCAAAATCGCATCTGGTTCATGGCTTAATGTTGTAGCAGAAGTATTTAATAATTTGCGCACATATTAAAAGAGGTCATTATGGAAACACACAAGGCAGCACATTACAAATTACATCATGCTCAGACAAAAAATCGTAGAATACACAGGTAAAAAAGAATGCACTGACTCTACACAGTGCACACTCTAAGACACACACATGCACACAAACACACCACGCTCAAGTCCAGACAGGAATTAGGCAGGCTGATTGGTGAGTGACAACTGAAATTGAATTTCTCTGCTGTGAGGGCCCAAAGGACTCAGGAGAGAACATAAACACAATCACATGTGGGTATCGGTACACACAGGCATGAAAAGGCACGCACACATCAGACATACACACACTTCAGCATGAACAATTGCTGAATAATTGCTGGCACACACACAAATACACGCACATATTCTTTCTCCCTCAGCCTAGCTTTCTGTCTTGTTCTCTTTCTCTTGAACAAACACAAATACAAACATACACACACACATATAAACTTATATCCCCACCAGTCCCTGCTCTCCAATTTACTGCCAAAGCCGTCTCTTCAAAAGCAAATCTCTTTTTTTTTCTCTTCCCAAAACATCACAATGGCAATCACATCTGGCAGCTCCAAACAAAACAACAAGTTTGAGAAAGGCCATCATTATACTGTGGCCAGTTAGATGTGATTTGAATTGTGATGATGAAAATGACAATCACTGGGCCACACACGATGCCAACTCCCACTAGCCAGATTTGGAAGAGGAATTTAGAAATCATGAAGGGAAATTTAGTTGTGCATTGGTGTTTCTGAGCTTGTAAGTTAAGAGTTTTTATCCTTTTAAAATTATAGCAGACTTTATAATACTCAGCTATGTAAGTGCTCTGAAACCTAATGGCAGTTTTCTGATGGAATTAATGCTAAACTAAGAGCAAAGAAGCAACAAAAGCAACATAATAAGGTGGTTTAGGGTAAATGCATATATTCTGACACAAATGAATGACAACTCAAATTTAAAAAATTGGATCTTTTTTGACTGTAACATGAAATAATCATAAAAACACTCAACTGCCTCTGAAAATTTGTATATTACTGGTACATATGTTGTCTTTTCAAATTCTTTAAAACTGTGCTTCCAAAATCAGTCAACATGATAAACCCCAGAGATTCTTCTCCTAACAGCCCGTTGACAGACAACACAAGATACCTCCAGAGAATTTGTGTCCATGTCGTGATGATTCAGAGCTGTTTGGGTGTCACAAAGGGGACCTACGTAAGAATAAGCCAGCGATTTTAAAGTTGTGGCTGAATGGTATATATTAGCAATTTCTGAACTTACTTTGCTGTGATTACAATGACAGAGTACAGGCACATTATTTACATGATGAAAATAGTGTTGTTGGTTTTTTTTTTACTTCTTTAGCAAAGTTTGAATAATTTATTGCAAACATTTGATTTTAATGGAATTTTTAAAGCCATTGCATTTGAATTGCTCACTAATATAGTAACTGCACTAAACACAGCTTTTTTTGGAATACAATGGAAGCTCCCTGGTAAGCACAGCATGAACACTTTTAAAATACACTTTGTGCCAGATTGCAACTAAATTACTAAAAACTCATATTGCCAAATTTCTCTGCTAACAGACTTAATTTGTCACACAGCTGTGTTCCAGTAAATATAAATACCCATCTTCGAGTAAGCAAAGAAATATGATGGAGAATTGCATCACTTATAAATTCTGTCTTTTTCTATTTAGCTATTCACACCATGATTTGAGGTCTAAATCATGTACTGCACATTTTTAAGCAATATACTTGATGGTTGCATTTTTCTGTAAACAAGTTACAGTCATCAAGAAAAAGGGTGCTGCATCCACCATTTTGCTGCTTATTTATTCAATTATTCATTTATTTCATAAACTAACAAACTGCTGACTCCTCTCAGATAAGTTGACCCATATCTCTGAACCAGCTGAAGACTCAGAGCTGGCTGTCAGCAGGGAAATTAGTAAATCATAAGAAATTCCAAAAATATATTCAGATTTTTCCAGTGAGCAACAATCCTCTCCTCGAATTTTTAGAAGGCGATGTAGAAATTCTACACTGTACACTCGTTTATGCACTATAATGTTTTTTTGGAGGAAATTAGTAAGCACCCGAGGTCTTCTGCTTCAAAACTGCAGTCAATACTAACACTTCACAGTCAAAACTATAACTTTGCTCTGCTCCAACTGTGATCTCATCTGTTGAGCTCTATCTCTAAACCAACTGAAGAAACAGGCTTAAAGCTGGCTGCTGGCAGGGAAATCATACCGCTATTACACTGACACTTCATAGTTTAAATTGCTAACTGTAAGTTTCCTCTGCTCCAGTTGCTACCACCTCTTTTTTCTGAGTGAATTCCCACCATTGCTTGCGTTCTCTCTCTCTCCATAGGTCAATCACAAACTTGCTATACTTTTCTGTAAAAGAAAAGTGCAGCAGCCAGCAGTAGGTTAACAATTAACACATTAATATGTCTTCTTTTTGACACTAGATTCATGTTTACTGTGACAGTTTTAAAAAGATAAAATAATATAATACTGTGTATAAGGTGTGTTGCTGCATCTCTTGTTATTTATTTAAACAGATCCTAATGTGGCACACAGTCACTATGTTTTAGTCTGGATGCTAGATAAAACTGTCTGATTTATTTATCTATCACAGATATAAGTAACTCCTTTCCCATATGACGTTTGTGTCTTCTTGACTTAGTGTTTCCTTTATTGCTTTTTGCTAAAATCTGACCTGAACTGATCCAAAACAATTCAATCTCTGCTACTTTCAGGCTGGAATGTCTTAGTGTATACTTTGGTAACAAGTTTTGCACCAGTGACTGAATGTCAGACTATATGTCGGCTCATCAGCCACCTACTTCCCTGCCATGAGACATTGAAATAGACATGCTTCCAGGCCCTGAAGAATCGTATATTTAAAATAGAAAAATTAATTATTGTCTTTCTGCAGCAGCAAAAACAACATCATGTGTATCATATGCATCATTCATAGACATAGCTGATAACTGGTGCCACATATAAACAAAATATAAAATAGAAAACTGCCTATTACCTCTAATAGGCAGTTTGAACCAACTACTTTTTTATAAGACTATACATGTATATATTTTGATATATAGAACTCTTTGGAGATTGTCTGTGATAAGTATTTGTATCTGCCTCTGTTTTTTTACACAACAGCATGGCCTTTGCCATATCTTCATCTCTTTTATGCTTCTTGCTTGCTATCTTCCCTGAGGCATTTACCCATCCACCTCTCGGCCCCTTTGTCTCCAGCTTAATATTCTGAAGTTGCTTACTGAAACATAAGGCATTATGTGGAAAGACTTTACTAGAGGTTTACAGGGGTCAAATCCTGCCTCATTTACATTCTACTATCACAGTGTAGTTTCTTAAGCCCCAGGGCAATAACGGATATTGCATGTGTGTATGATGTAAGCCTTAGAAAGTGTTTACAAAGCACGACATGAGGCTCGGTGTGTATATATTAACAGGATTAATAAAACACACAAAAAATAAGGACATAGTTAAAATTGCAGTGATGATTGAACAGAGAAGCAAAGTATAATACCAGCTATACTGAATACACAATGAAGAAAAACAGGTTTGGGGATGAGCCTTGAATGTCTGGGTTGATTCCACTGGATCACTTTATTGTGTCCTCCCATAGTGAACATGAAATCCAGAGTTTATAGTTTCAATGTCAGCCACTATGCAGGTGTTTGCTTGGGTCCAAGAGATGTGGACAAAGACATGAATAATGCGTTCATGTGTACGACAATGAACTAAAATCAGTAGCAGTAATAGTATATGTTTGACTAAACAAACTTCTTATAGAGTGAGGGGAAGATACAACTGATTAAGATTTAAATTTGAAGAAGGAAAAGATCCCTTCAACACACACACACGCACACACACACATATAAATTATCATCACTCCCATGTTCCATTACATTACAGAAAGCCTTTTAAACCTACTCTCTCAGATTTTTCACATAAACCCCCACATAAACACAAGCCCATATAACATCCTGGCACTTTAATGATGTAAACACACACACACAGACGCACTTCTTACCGGAGTAAAGTTCATGACTTTGAGAATCCAGATGGTCAGTGCCAGGTTGACAATCATGGTGACGAGGAGGAGGAGGATGAAAAAGTACAAGCATCTCTTTCTCCAGCCATAGATTCCCACTGCTGGATAAACCTGCGCACCACAAACTGAAGCCCCTCTCTGATGGAGGGGGTTGGGCTGTGCTGCAAGGATATACTGCTCCTGGGTCATCTGAGGGAGACACAAATATAATAATACATGTAAGATTAACTAATATTTTTTTGAGAAATTTCTCTCATTCTTCAATTTTATTTGAAGAACATCTCTTTACTGACATTTTTTAAGAAATGGAAATGCAGAGGGTTTATTATCCCTATTTGTCAGCTGTAGCTGCCCTAGTAAAATACTGAACATATTTTTCCTATTATTGTGAATGTTTGTATTCATTTAGTTATACAAGGATGATAGACAAATGTGGAGAAATTGTATGACTGTGAAGAAACAAATTCAAAAACAAGCAATTAATGGAATTTTCATTTCTCCCTTTTTCAGTCAGTGTTGCGGCCATTTGAAGGCATAGGTAAGCCTGTATCAGATGCCTCCAGTTGGAGGAACACTGTTAATGTACAGTCAGTATTATCTATTACACCATATAACTGTGATTTGTCTTTTTTTTTGCACAGGTGCGTACTTAAATACAGTCAGATCTAGCCAACTTGTAAGATAATGGACTCTACATTTTGCACCTAAAATAAGAGTGTTTTGAGCTGATCCACAGGCACTAGATCCAGGTCAATCTCATACTGATTATAACTGCAGCTCATTAAAAAGAAAACTAGAAAAAAGTTACCCTGAGATGTGGATACATTAAAAAAAACTCCAGCATTAGACCTTATCGTAACAAAACTCATGGATAACTTGGAAATGACCAAAAGAATGTGAGTAATGCAATTAATATATAATAAGTGTTCGTTGTTATTATGAAGTGTTACATTAAAAAGACAAGTTGTGTAGGGCATCAAATTATCCAGAAATGTCTCCATCCATTCGCTTCTGCTTATCAGGGTCGCAGGAGCCTATCCCAGCTGTCTTAGGGCGAGAGGCAGGGTACACCCTGGACAGGTCACCAGTCTGTCGCAGGGCTAACATATAGACAACCATTCGCACTCACATTCACACCTATGGACAATTTTAAAGTTTCCAATCAACCTATCCCCACTAAGTGCATGTCTTTGGACTGTGGGAGGAAGCCAGAGCACCTGGAGAGAACCCACATAAACACAGGGAGAACATGCAAACTCCACACAGAAATACCCTGGCCTAATGGTGGAATTGAACTCAGGACCTTCTTGCTGTGAGGCAACAGTGCTAACCACCGTGCCGCCGTGCTGCCCCGGAAATGTCTCTGTATGCAGAATAAGCAACAACAGGAAGAGGAGAGGCTAAACTTTCAGGGTTTTTGAGGAAGGAAGAATGGAAAATATGAAAAACATAAGATAGCAAAAAAGAGGAAGAATGGAAGCATTTTAGAGTTGTGAGAGTGAGATAACAGGCGAGAGAAAGAGTAAGACCAAAGCATGATAAAAATGAGATAGAGGTGGAGCTGTAAAGTGGAAAGATAGCACAGCATTGAGTACTGAGAGATAGGAAGGGAGGATGGAGAAAGAGGGAGAGGGCAGATAAGATGGTAGAGGAGGACAGAGTCCATTAGTTGTAGTGCAGCAATTGGAGTCATTGGTGGCAAGAGATATGGACACTGGCTGCAAGGCACTATTATCTCTGTCCATCTGACTCTCTAACTCTCTTTCACTCTTTTTACCCCACTCGCTATACCTCAGATTCCCTCTTGGTTCCTTCATGCTTTCTCCCTAATTCACCTCCTATCTCACTTTTGCACATCTCTCTCTTCCTCTTTATCAGTCTCTCTCTTTACGTACACACAACACAAACACACACATACTCACACACGCACACAAACACACATTAAGTCTTTATTTGCTGAGACTGCATGACCTTAACACCTCAGTGACTGTTGATTTTTCTTCCCCCCTGCAATGCCTTTTCTCTATATAGTCTCACATGATGATACCCAACAAGCCTTGATGATAAACAAAAAATGCTGACTTTTGTCTTAGCCTGCAGAAAAAAAGGAAATGCAAGCTTGGCTTGTCTAAGTTTTATTGTTTCATTTTGGGGAGAGGAGTGTCTAAAACAACTACCAGCTTGTGATTGGTGTCTCCACAGGGGTCCTGTTTCTTATACTTTAGAGGCAAACCCCAAGGTCTGTTTGAGTTATTCATGCCATGACAGTGCATAAACACCATGGAAGTCTAAAAAACATTAACAAGCTTTTAAAGCTAACAGATTAACCTTGAGGAGGATTGATAGTGGGGCCTCAGCTCCTCTGTCTCCTTAAGGCTAGGGCTGTCTGACCCATGAGTTTTAATACTGAAAAAATAATGTAATAATGTAAAAAATGTCTCTTTAATATTTATGAGTCAGAATAACAACATGTTGTGGCTGAAGAGTTACTTTGATGTCTTGTGAAACAGCACTATTTTCTTCCTCTTTCCATTAAGGATTAAACTCCAGTTCTTAGATGGTCTTGCCCCTCAAGCTGATAAAGATTACTAAGTATAAGAAGAGGTATAAGAGAAATTTTAATTTAAATTATTCATTACACAGTTTTGTTTTTTTTTTGATTCAGCTAAATCCAGTGTATCTGTGAGGGACCAAGCAGCAAAGGCATAGAGGACACAGGAAATATATCTTCAGAATGGGCTTTTTTTTATCTTAACCCCCAAAAGTTCAAAAAGACAAAGTTCAAAATATTAATAGCGGGCACATAAAAGAGGTCAACTAAATATAACTCTACTCAAAAGTAACTTCCAAAAACTTAATCAAACAAAATAGACACAACTTAACTCACAAACTGAACTAAACACAAAGGCACATGAGGGTAACCTTTATAGTAGTTTGGTCAAACCATTTACACAAAATAGGGGGAAACAAAAACAAACACCAATACTAACTAAGCACAAAATAACGTAAGTGAACCTAAAACACCCCCGTTTCTGACGAGCACTTGGTTGGTCCTGCTGAGCAGGCATTGTGTTTTCAAAGTCCTCAGGCCTTGGTCACACCTGTTGCCCAGACAGGAAACTGCCACCTCCTCAAACCAGGTAACTCAAAGAAAGAGAAACATAATTAATATAACAGAAAACATTTTTAAAAACCACACAATGCTACTGTGCGCACGTTTCATAATATCACTGTTAGGTTTAAGTGAAGACATTATTGAATTATATTACTGAAATAAATGCGAACCAAACTAATGAAGCAAATGAATGGACTGATTTTACCCATGTGTTGCTGATTCCATCACAGTATCCAAGACTTTGTAAGCACTTTTGGATTGTTATGGATAACCTGCGTACACATATTGTGGACTTTTTCCAGAATTTTAGGATATCAGCAGAACTTTTTAACCAAACCAATATTAACCAATCTGATCCAAAATCTTACTCTAATTAACTTTAATCTAATAGTGTCCTAACACGGCATTATTAGTGTGCTTTCCTTTACACGGCAGGAACCCTTTTCCAACTAAATTAACAAAAATACTGGATGAATAAACTGTGATAAGAGAAAGTGGAAGTACATCAAAATGAGGCTGAATTGTGCCCAAGATTGAGTCAAGAGTAGATCAACAAAAACTTAAGACTGAGGTGTGCAGAAATGTGTTTAGTACCATTAGCATGTGTGACAAAATCATTTAAGTTTTAAGGCCAATATTTGTTTAAATGGAGGAGGAAAAAAACACTTTTAAATACCAGATTTAAATGAGGTGATGAAAGGATGTGATAGATATTGCAATATGCTTTTTTGGCAAAAGAAAAGCTGAGGCTACTTTAGATGTGCATAAAAAAAACAAGCATTCAACCTTCTATCAAAATGTAACCCAACTGATTTCTATCCAAGCGTAATTTGGGTATGCGACACATATTAATGCCAAGTGCAATGCAGGCTTAATATCTGTCAAATGGGCTAATGGATTAAAAATAATTTTTTTGCCTTTTCACAGTGAAAATAATTCTCCTGCAATAGGCATAGCAGTTCCAGCTATTTCTCTTTTGGGTGCATCTGTTCAGTCTGTGCAGACACAATGCATATGAATCAATAGCACAGCATCGCTGTAGAATAGGACAGAGGAATGGGCTGCTGATCATTTTATCTCCGAATTCAGAGTCCACACTTAATCGATAGCACACTGTGTGTAGCTGTGTGCTGATACGTTTGTTATGTGTGCGTACATAAGTTTAATGAAGTCTGTACTGACCAAGAGTGCTTATCATTTTTCTCCATGTATGCATCCAGAATGGGAATCAATAGATGCACAGAGATATTTTTGTCGATGTGTATATCTTTGGTAAAAAGAATGTAAAATGTATTTTTGTTTTTTTCTTAAATCAACAGGTGGCAGTCAGATGCATAATGTCACTCCGTAATTGTGTGTGGCCAGTTTTGTGACTGTGCCAATTTTTACTGTGTATGTTCCTGTAAACACCCCGCATTACACTCTTTCACTGGCTCACTCATTGTCTTGCAAGTGTATTTATGTCTCATTTCACTCAGAGATATCCAAGGTTATCAGTCTAACTCGGCACTCTGACAAAATATTGTCTGTCCGCCCACTCGGCCCTTTGCTATAGAAAATCCAAAAGAAAACTGAATCGTTGCTTCATCTTTTCTTTTTTCTTTTTTTAATACGTTTTCTGTCCTTGCTCTCCTCTTCACATCTCCCTCACTTATCTCTTTAAGTTATCCTTGCTATATGCACTTTTCCTTTCTTATCAAGTAACAAAAATTGGAGCAAAACAACATAAAATAAGCTTGTGCTATATATGACATTTATTTTTATTTTTAGCAGATTATTTTTATTTTCCTTCTTTTCTTCCTCACTGCATTTTTTCTTTTATTTTCATTGTTGCTAATCAATCAGTTTTGTTCTCCCCTTTTCTCTCCCTCACGTCTTCTGCCCTACACTCATCCCTTCTTCCCTTTCTCTTCTAATGCATTTTGTAGATTGAACTGACAAGAGAGCCATCAATCAATCCTATAGTGTACCAAAGCCTGGAGGCCCTGTACTGTGTGACCTAACTTTATTAATATCATAATGCCATGACAGCTGTAAAAACAAGAGCTACCATAGCAATATTGCAAGTGATACCAATATAGCTCACTATCAGCTCCCTAACAGTGATTTCAATCAATTCAGTTAGTCTGCTTAATTTTCTCTGTGTTGTATGTGTTGTTGAGGTTCGTAAACAACACTTTGACTTTAACAATTGACAAATATTCAAAAATATAAGTTCAACTATAGAAGTTAGAGGTTGCACACTTATGAACAAAACTGCCAGCATGATGAGGTTGGTGTGGATGTGGTGTATATGACAAACCTAAGTACATACTACAATAGCACCCTCATATTATCTCCTCATGAAGCTCAGCTTTTTAAGGAAGAGAAGAAAAAATTAAAAAAAAAAGCTGACAGGAGATGAGACATGGATATGAACAGTGGGGAGAAGAGACGACAAATGAGAAAAATGAAGAGGAGAAAAATATGATTGTGATCCATCCATGTGACAACTCCACCCCCACAACCTCCCAGAAGAAGAAGCCCAAAATAAACAACATTAGTTTACAAAAAGCTAATAATGAGAATTAGAGGACAGGAGATGGTACTAGAAAAAAATCTTTCCATTATATTGTATTTCATCTTTCAAGCAGTGGCATTTTGCATAAAAAGAGACATTCAAAATCCATTATGACAAATGGGAAATCATAAATTTGTCTTCATATGGAGGTCTTGTGGGTTCCTTGCAGATGACAGATTATAGTTTAGTACAGACTGAAAGCAATATGATAGAAAATATAATTTTAATAATGGCAAAAATAGCTTTCAGTTCAAGTTGTGTTTTAGTCCCAATATTTAAAAAAAAATGTTCTACTTTGAATACAAAACATCTGAATGAATTGAACGGTTTTATTTGAACATTTTTTTAACAATCAGTTGCACACAGAGGTGTTTCACAAATGACAATACTGTCACAGTATGTGTCTCTCTGTGGTCAACACTTGACCTCAAACAAAAGATCATAGCAACAAAAAACGGCATCAAGCAACAATCGACGAGACAAAACAACCGAAATTAAAAAGGTGCTCTTTTGTGCTTATAACATATAAAATTGTAAAATAAAAAATGTGATGACCTCAAATGACAGAAACAAACGTCCATAAAAACTACTGAACAGTCACAGGTATCACAGCTGGTTTATTTAACGTTTTCTTTGGTGCGACACGTTGACATGTGGAGTTTAAAATCTCAATTGTTCAGTGGATGAATTTTCAGCTAGTGGAATAAATTCGTGGTACTGCTACCTTTCGCGGCAATAGTTTTACGGAATGTTTTCCAAATTACCGCATTTTTTCGACATCCTCCTTGTGAAATCCAAACGGGAGCGAGTCTCGTTCCCTCGCTCGTCTGAAACTCCCGCTGTCACCATATTTTTCTGGTAGTATATCCTCACCGCATGTGCCAGGTAGAAAGTTTTCCCGTTGGGGGGGGGATTAATGATGCATTCACAGCGTGTGGGAGAAAAAAACTCACAGTGAATTAAGTGCAGACAGCTTAATACTGCCATGGAAATTTATACTCGATGGTTATAATAAAGCTATTTTAACCATCGTGCGTGGAATAATTCGCGATACATCGAGTATATTCGATATATCGCCCACCCCTACACTATTGTGCATTGCCATCCTCTGGCGTTACGTGACTAAATTATTTTAATGCATGTGGATTGTAAATGTACGTTAGAAACACCTTACTGCACTGTTCATGTGAAACCAGAGGGTGGGAATAAATGTACAAGCGTGCATCCTGATAATGTCCTCTATAAAAAAGCTGTGCGTACAGACAGACATATAGATGGGTTTGTCAGGGGTGCAAGGGTGGATGATAAACAGAAGAGTGAATGGACTTGCGGAAAGAAAATCAGGAAACTTGGGAATTTTGGTTCACAGCTGAAATCCAGGTCAAAGCCTAATTTAACATGCATACAGTAAACCCAGGTTTTTTTTGTTTGTTTTATTTATTTTTATTTATTTTGGGGTTTTTTTTGTTTTTTTAAACCCTTTTTATATTTTATATTTTTTGTATAACCCTATTTTACCCTATTTGGCCCAGGTAAAATTAAACTTGTATACATTTCTTCATTCTATCGCAGTCTGTTTTGATTTCATACGCAAAGCAACCAGTTTTCTCACCATCCATTATCATTTTATCATTTACTATGATAATTAAAAAATATCAAACTTATTTGCCTTTTAAAAAGACCATAGAGTAAATCATCATTGTGCACTGTGTAGGGTCAGTTCTCCTTGTTAACTAAAGATACACAAACAAAATCTGTAGCAACACTGTAGGCATCAGTTGTTATGATGCGTGTTGGTCAATATAACAGGGGATTGAACGCTTACACATGCAAAATACTATTGATGTTACAATGCCACATTTGTTTTTTGTTTTTGTTTCCATGCGTTTGTGTGAGTGTGTTTGCACCAGTGTGATAAAACACTAAGCCAACTGAATTGGGAGCACTTGCTGTTGGCTGTTGGTTGTTGGTTTGGACAGCCTGCCATTCCTCTCTGTCACTGTGGGCATTCAGGTGTTCAGCCACTGGAATGGATAACACACACACACACACACACACCACCTCTACCACCACCTTCTCTCTCTAGCAGTCAGACACACACACTCATATACACACATATATAGACCAAAACAGAAATCCACACAAACAAGTAAACACATTTGGGCAGACAATCACAAATCACACTGCAGCTACATGCACCAGCAAACACACAGGGATGTTTTCAAATATAAACAATGTGGTCACACCTAAATATATTCAGACACACAAACGGGGCTCCTTTGCAGTGAGCCGTTCAGTATTCCAACGGATTCAAGAGGTTCTGCTGTAGGCCAAGTGTAAAAAGAGAAGACTAAAAAGGACAGGTCTTGTTCTACTGGTCAAACACATTCTTAAGTAAAAGCACAAACAGGTGTCCCAATGTACCCTTCTTATGATGGACAGAGAAACAAGACTCCATGATAGCACTATCAGGGAGAAGTTCAGCTCCTAAATAATGGCATATACTGAGTGCTTAAGGTCAGAGCTCAAAGTAAATGCTTAACACACACCCACCACATTACCATACTTGTTCAACTTTAATGTTTTAATTTGGTGCCAAATGGTAAAGTTTTAATTCATTGCCATAGTTTATAACAATGTTGGATTGTTGGCAAACTCTAAAGAAACAACCTTTTTCTTTTTTTTCTACCCTCCTTCATTGTTGTTTATCCTGTTGTTCTGATGTTTATGCTTTTTGAAACCCTGCTTTGGAGCTAAAGGGATGTTTTACAGTCGTCTCTATTTATAGAAACGAAACTGTCTCTAGACAGTGTTTTGTCTCTGTCTAGATTTATCTACCTCGAATGATGTCTATCGTTTGTTCAGGGCCCACGAGACTAATTAGTGGGTGATTAAAATGGAGAAGATGTGGGAAAAACCAGAAAAAAACTGAGATTTTGAAAAAGAGCTAAAAACAGCAGGCAGAGAATTAAAAAAAATAAATCTGCATTGTGTTCTGATTGGCAAGTTTACTCCCCCCACTGGGATGTTTCCCCACTATGGAGCAGGTGTCCTCTCATGCTATTATATAATCATGTGCTGCTAGCAGGTAGATGATTAAAGAAGGTCTTTTTACACTGCTTGGCTACTCAAAATTGTTAAATAATGGTTTAAAAAAGTTATCTTTTTTCCACACACTCACAGCAGACCTGAACTGCATGCTTACACCAAAAAGGACACTGTACTGTTTCAGAATCAATTTTAGTTTCATTATAGAGGTAGTGCTAAGGCGCCCAGCAACTTATCATCTTTATTAAAAAGACACATTTTCACTTAAATATTTGAATGGATACAATATACTTTTTTTGTAGTGCAAACAACGATACCCTTACATTTAAAGTCTTACAAATTGACTTAATTCTTTCTGTTCTACAGTATCTGCTCTAAACTCCAGTATCTGTAAATTATTAAGGGGTGACAGCTTTGTAATAATAATGGGAGAAAAATATGATTGATAGCTGGTTAGACAGTAGCTATGAATTGTAGTTTAGAGGCTCAACAATCGTTGTTCATCTCGCTTACTCACTGGCAGCTGGCGAAGATTCCCACACACTGATTCATGACACACCATGACTTTTCAGATGTTCAATATTCAAGTTGAACAATTTTTATTATTACAGTATATCTTAACCCTGAACAAAACACTCAATGCAGAATTGTGAAGAGTTTGTCCATTAGTATTTCAAAGGCTTGAGGGGCTCTGTCACAAAGACGTCACCAAAGTCCTGAAATGGAATCTACTATTCTAATAATATGATGATTTGGTTTAAACATACAGCTCCATAAATTGACAGAACTGCTCATCAAACCCCGTTTAAGTAGCTATATAGAAGCTGAATTCTGCACTGAGACAGATATAACACTGAGACAGAATCCACATAGTCCCATATGCAAAATGTGTAAATGCAGTGCTCTGCAAAATAAGAGTAATGTTATTTTGGTTGTCATTATGTGTGCATCTTTGTGAGTAAGAACTGTAAAGTACACTGTGGTTTTCCTTTTGTTTCTTTCTGTGTCATTATGTTTGCCTCTCTCTCCACTTAAATTATCTTCCAGCCCCATTCTTGCTCTTCCAATATTGTTGATTTCTTTTTTTCCTCCCTCCCTCTCTTTCCTTCTCTCTGGCATGCTGCCTCCCGCTGAGTCAGTATCTGTCAATCAAGAAGCCGACACTGTTAAACACCGCCAACACCAACAGCAGACTTAAAATCCTTTTTTTTCTCTCTCTCTCTCTCGCACTCTCTCATCATGAGGAGATAGATGGAAAGCTTCATGGAAAGAGACTTTGCTGGCAAGGTGGCCTCTTTTTTTTTTTTTTTAAACTCCTTGAAAACCACAAAAAAAAGGTGGTGAGAGACTAAACTGTTTTCCGGACTGCTTTTTAGCTCAGTAGCACATCACACAACATAAAAAAATCATTATGATTGGGCGTGATTTGCCAAATATATATTTCAGCTTTATACAATTTTCCACTAAATATCAATTTTACCCCCTAATACATGATACATGAGTTTTTGAGACCTTTACACTATCAGTTTGATTTTTAACCCTAACCCTTTCGTATGTTTTTTGTGAGCAATAAATTGCATAAAAATGTTGGATGTAGTGTTTGTTATGATGGTAGATGTAGAAAATACCAACAGTATTAACAGAGTTGAATTAAGCACCTTTTGAAGGAACTGAAACATTTATTTCTTGATAACACATAAATAAATGAAAAAAAATGTAGTCTAATTGATTAGCAAGTAGTCATCTATCCTGCAAGCTAGTTTACCACCACAAAAAACAAGTCAACTCACATTATCACTGTCACACAGTCATGATCTTGATTTATATAAGTCAATGAGAAAACGCTAAAGGAGCTGTCACTTCCACCATGTAAGGAAACAGTGATGCTGTGTCAGTGCTTATTGAAGGGACATCATATTTCAGTAAAGATCAGTAATGTGCTAAGTTTAGGCTAAGGATTCTGTGTGTGGCATTACAGTCGAGAAGATAATCGCTGTGACTTTGAGAAAGGGACAAAAAAAAAAAAACTGTTTCTGTTTCCCACTGTGTTATTTCTAAGAGGGGGTTATAACAATGGTGTGGACCGCTCTGTGTGAATGAGATAGCGACACTTAGAGAAGAAAATACAACGAGGAATAACAAGAGGGAGAGAGACAATTTCCAAGGGCAGTCATACTGTGAGAGATGTGATGGACGCCTTCTGTAAGTGCATCACACGCTTGTGTGTGTGTGTGTGTGTGAGAGTGTATGTGTGTGTAAATCTTCTGGTGACAGAATCAGCACACAGGCTTTATGACCCCGTTCAGGGCCTCTTCTATCATTACCCCCCCCATCCACCCCCACTACACATTAGCACATGCTCACACACACATCCCTCATATTGCCCAGTCTCCATGCTTTTGGAACTTTCGGCAAGTGTAAGCAAGCTTTCTCCCAGCTTTTACTTTTATAATGTTCCTTTTAAAAGAGCACAATTATTAGATGACTTTTGTCAATTTCATCATGCCTTTGGTAGAAAAGCAAAAAAAAAAAACAAGCCAAAACAGCAAAGAGGTATATACAGAATAAAAAAGGAATAACACAAAATGCATCTGATTATTCTTTATGAAGCATGCATTAGTCAGTGATGACATGATTTTTTTTAAACTACATTCAGAATGATACGTCCTAGTATCTACTTTTTGTTCTATCATTTCATTTCATTGGATTTTGTTTTGGGGTTTTTTGTTGTTTTTTTTTTTAGGATTTTTGCCAGTTCCAAAAAAGCTTTCAAATTAGCAACTTATAAAAAATGATAATTGATGAGTTTGATTGGAAACTGACATAAATTGTAAGGCAAGTGCATTGTTGCATTACAGTGTTAACATCTTTAAACTCACTTTATGCACAAATTTTCCCTTGCATGTTATCTACAGTAGTAGTTGGACCATAAAACTTAAAAGTATATACTAAACAGACAGGTTTAGTATTAGCATGAAGAATACTTCACTGTATCTTGTTCTTCTACGCTGGTCGTACCATTATTTAAACCTCACTCTTCTTTGAACACCAACTGCAATAACCCCCCACAAACATACACCAAACACATACACACACACACATCTCTATTGCTCTCATTCACTGTATTACAGTACTTGCATTTCTTTATGCCTTCTATCCTAATTGAGTTGTGTGTTGTCAGCCAAGCAGCTCCACTCAAAGCTCCCTTTGATGCTTTTGACCAAAGAGTGTATGTGTGACTGATGTATGTGATGAATGTCCAGCAGTCTCTCATGTCCAAGTCCCTCTATGGAGCACTCATACATCAACCTCTGAGCCCTGCACCATATAATGGAATGAGGACAGACTGGCTTACAAAGTGGGGATGAAAAGGAGAATGAGAAAAGAGTTTGGAGATATGAAAATTAGTGACAGGGAGACAGGCAATTGACTGTGCGATTCCCACTCTTTCATTTCTTTATCTTTTGTTTTATTGTCTAAAAAAACATCTTTAGTGCCTTACTGAAAATCTTTTTTCTACTCTGAACACACTGTTCAAGTACTTTACACAGCACTTTCAACTCTTTCATTTCTATAGGGCTAAATACTGTTAGTCATTTTCTTTTGCCAAGTTTTTAATCTTTATAGGATTACCCTTTCTAGTCTCCATCAAAAAGAAATAATAGTCTTTTTTTCAGGCAGCACGGTAACATGCCGGTTAGCACTGCACGAATCTGGGTGTGATTTCCCATTTGGCTGGGGCCTTTTTGCGTGGAATTTGTGTGTTCTTCACACAACTGCAGGGGTAGTCGGCTTCCTCCAACCGTCTAACCATGTGCAGTTAGTGAGCTTAAGTTAATTGGTGATTCTACATTTGGACTGGCGACCTGTCCAGGGTGTACCTTGCCTCTCACCCTATGGCAGCTGAACTAGCTCTAGTCCCCCTGCCACCCTGAATTGCATAAATGGAAGAAAATCAAGGAATGGATGGATAATCCTCTTTCTCACTCACCTCTTTTCAGAGAAAATCACAAGACATATTAATTAAAAATTCATTCTTGAAAAGGTAAACTTTAAGATGATCTGTTATATTGAAGCCTACAAATCTGCAGTACATACCGTTCTCTGGTATTTGCTGGCACAAAGTCAGACTTGGTTGCTTTCTGATGCTTTGACAGTGTGTGAACATCAAATCCCTGTTTACCCTTTCAATCTCGTCTTTGAAAAGGTCTCTTCTTCTGCTTCTGAAACCGTATGAAAATGTATTATTTTTGCAGGTTTTCATTGGATTTAATGGCAGTTTAAATAAAACTTATGACCACTTTACCTCCATAATTAAGCCAAAACTCTACACACATACAGTAGTGTGCAAAAGTGTATACATACATACATACATACATACAACCACACAGGAATAAGAAATAAAAAAGAAATAAGAACAAAGAACTGAACTAAACCCCCGGGTGCTTTGTTATGATGTGTTACTTTGCCATAAATCTCCAGTACTTTGTAAAAGTTTGGAACCATGCCTCATTTCTTTATAATTTGCTTCCAAGGAGCCAGAAAGAGGCCTTGAGCAACAGTTCTCCAGGCTTTCTGAATGCCTTTCAAAGTTTTTCAAAGGACATTGGCTGTTTTTCCACTCATTTTCAGTCCAGTACCAGACCATTTTCAGTTCAGTTTGTTGTTTAATATTGACCTATGAATCAGTGAATCATGAAAAAGACAACAACTCAAGAGCAGCTTTGTGGGCAACTTAGCAAAGAAGCTGTTAATTTTAGGAACTAGAAACTGTCGTGTGACCTGGGGTAGGAAGAGACTGAGTAAGTCCGCCTCTACAAATCAGCTAAGAAAGGTTAAAATGTCTTAATATCAAGCTTTATGTGAGTAAAAATAAGTGCTAAAACAGAGCTTTTCTATATTATCTAATAAAGCATTTTTATTCTAAATAAAACAAAACAAAATAAAAACAAATAAAAGTATAAGTTTGATCAATATATAAATGAGAAATGCACTTTGAGTAGTGAAAGTAAGTGTGTGTGTGTGTGTGTGTGTGTGTGTGTGTGTGTGTGTGTGTGAGCGCGCGCACATGAGCACCTGGTTTTACTGTGGCTTAATTATGTTCAATTGTTCGATACAGGCAGGTTGAATATAAAGAAAATAAATAAAAACAAATATGTTTAAGTTAACCAATATAATGAATTAGAAAATAGGATAACAGTGATTCTATTAACAATCTGACCTTGGTGTGTGTGGTGCAGGATGGGGGTGAAAGTGACACACTGGAGCCACTAATCACAGAGAATGTTTGACCTACACAATGTATGATTTAATACAAGTTTCATAAAATAAATGCAAATAAATAAATAAATATATATTTATATATCTATAAAATATATAAATGAATAAATGATGATTGACAAACACAGTTTAAAAAAAAAACAACCAACTTTTCCTCTGTATTTGAATTGAAAAGGGATTATGTTATCATAAATGTTAATGTAAAAATGTCCAAAATGTGAAGATGTGACATCCAGTGAAGGAAGGGGAAGAATGGGTGAGCAGGTATAAAGTGGGGTATAAAAGAGATTTGGGATTCTTCCCTTTTATCCTCTGCGAGAAGAGCGTTTCAGAAGATTGGATCTAAGAGGTTCACAGTTGAAAATTCCAGCAGAGACGGTAGAGGGGGAACCGAAGTCCAACCTGTGAACCTGTAAATTGACTGTGGAATTTTTTGCTTTTCATCTACTCATTTTATGCCGTGTTAGATGGTTAATTCAGAAGGATTTTGATTTACATCATACTTCCACTGGATGCCCAGCTGCTTTCCTGTTGGGTGATTATCATCAACTCAGAACACAGGTAGAAGTGCATTTTTGGATCCAGATATGCTCATCCTTTCTCAAACCTCTCCTTACCATAAATAAGAACAAACTCAGCATTAGCTCAGAGTAAGTTCATTAGATAAATATAGTTTAAGTGATTTGATTATTGTTTTGTGATTTTTACCATTTCCTTTTGCTTTTACTATGCTCTCGCTAAACCACTTTAATAACATTTCCTACAATTAAAGTCTAAATTGTGGACATTCACTTTTTAACCTTTTGTGAAATAGTGAAGATAGACATCTGGATATTATTTTTTTGTTAGTGCAAATTACTCATACAGGTTACCCTAGCATAATAAAATAATCTTTCCTTAGAGCCTGCTGTCAAGGCTACTAAAATCATAGCAGAAATAACAAGTGCCACTATTAATAGGGGAGCTACCGTTAACAGGTGCAACTTATGACCTGCATGGCTACTCAGATTTCTTCATATCAGGGTTAGCAGGGAAGACACCCAGATGATTTCTAGGAGGTTAGTACTGGACGAGTCCATTCATCCACATTGACTCACACTGACCCTGCCTATTGGGTAAGATTAACAGGATCAGGGATTAAGACTTTTTTCTATCAGATAGCCAAAATCAACTTCCTGTATTGTGGTCAAAAACGTATCACTAAAATATGCATCAGTAAGGTGATTCCTAAGGTGTTAATAGCCAAAATCTTGACATATTTTTGCATTGTGGGACGTATGTCCTTAAAAACTTTTAGGAAACTGGAGAAGTGGAGGGAAAAAAAAAAAGCCAAGTCTAAAACCTGCCAACAGTCACTGAACTGTATCTGAAAGTTATGTTATTAAGAAATAGGGGGAAAAATTTTCCAGCAAAGACCTGACACAAGACCTGAGAGATGCTTTTGGCCTTCAGTTGATACTTTGATTTGCCATAGCTTCATCAGTAATGATCTCAGTGGAAGGGTTGCTGTCAAGAAGCCATTGTTAAAGAAGGGAAACAGGGTGAAAAGGGTGAGGTATTTCAAATTACACAAGAACTGGAGTGAAAATCAGTGGCAGACTGTGACAGAAATTTTTGGATCAAATCATCATCAGTATGAGGAGAGAGGTAAAACATTGAGCATCTATAGCCATCTATTTGAAAGCAGTGAAGGCTCTGTCGTGGTTTGGGGCTTCATTTCAGCCAGTGATGCTGTGGATCTTGTCAAAATTGACAGAATTACAAATGCAGAAAAGTATGGTCAGATTTTGATCCACCATGTGAGGCTTATTTTCAATTCTCCTAGAAAAATATTGATGAGGGGTGGCTCAAGACTTTTGCAGAGTAGTGTATATATAAAATGGAAATAATATAATAAATATTGATGCCTAACCTTATTATATCATTATTTTACATGCCCATTCCCAAAATAATGTGTTATACAAGTTTAGTTTAATTAGATAAAGATCTCATTAAGTTGTAAAACACAGTTCAGACTTTTGTAAGATGGTCATCAATCTTTCTACAGTAATAGTTCATGTTTTATAGTAGTTTTGTTTGGGCCTCAAATTAGTTAGAAAACTTAAGGTTTTAGAGTCACATTTTGAAAAATTACTGGATGAAGTGAAAATATTTAGCTAGTTAATTAATTAATCAGTGGATAGACATATGGCATTAAATCTGCATTTAATCTGCACCTAAAATAAAGGTTTCTTATCTACACAAATAGGAACACACACACACAAGCTTGCACACGCGCACACACAAATACACTTGTTTCTAAAAGCGGCAAACAGATGCCTCTTTCCCAGGATGCATTGACCTGTGGCTGCTGTTACCGTGGTGATATGATTTATTAATTAGACTACTGTTTGATTGGCTTGTTAAAGGACAAATCTAATGAGGTACTTGTAAATGAGAGAGGTGGAAGTGATTTATCACTGATGCCAATCACCTTCACACAAAAACACACAGTTGAGATAATCTTTGCTCACAGACATGAACACGTACACAAAAAGTCGCACACACGACACTTAAAGAGTGTTAACCTTGTACTTCGGCAAGGTGTTCTTGTTTGCGTTTGGGTTCACTGCGCATAAACCAGGTTCCCATCTACTACAGCAGGATCTCGCACTCAGAGCACAGCAGTTTAAAGAGAATTAAATAGTGAAGTGTGGCGGAGAAAAGCAGTGAGCTGTGATTAACTGCAGGAGAAGAAAAATGAGAAGAACTGTTAAATTTCCAAATGTAACGACACTTTTTTCCAGGGCAGAGTTACACGTTGGTGCAGTGGCCACACAGCAAGAAGGTTACTATTTTGAAGTTCCTGGTTGTCTGGGCTCTGTCTGTGTTTGCTTGTTCTCCTTGCGCCTCCAGGCTCTCTGCTGCTTGTTAGGATAATTGATCATTAAATTGGTCATAGGTGTGAATGTAAGAGTCTGTGGTTGTCTGTCTCTCTGTGTTAGTCCTGTGATGGACTGTCAACATATCTATAGGGACTACTGTGGCTCTCACTGCCTGTCAGTAGCTGCAATAGGCTCCAGCCAGTTGCCACTGTATTGGATAAAAAGAAATTGGATGGATGAAAGTTTAATAAGTTTAATAATATATGGCAAGCTGGTACATGCTTTTTTTCTTAATTAATAATATACTAATAATGTGTGTGATTAATTCATAAATGGCCATGCTTATCGAGTGGCATCTTAAAGCTGAACCGATGCACCAATTCATTTCAGACCATATTTGAAGTGACAAATCCACAAAATAATTCCTAAAGAGCTTAATAAGATAAGAAATATGTAAATTAATAAAGTTGCATTACCAAAAGTAAAAAAAGCCCACACTCATTTGACCTCTTTGCAACAAGCTGTAAACCACTGACACAGAACAACTGCAGATGCCTACTCTTGACATGAAATGTGCAATAATATAAATGCTTGACTTATATTACAGATGAAAAGTGTTTAAAAACATTTTCACCTTTTAGTGAATTTGGATAGGAGAGAGGAGGTAAAGGTTGGAGTAAATCAGAACTATCTTGAAATCAAGAGACACGTTTTTTTTTGCTGCTCTTCTGTTTAGAAACCACTTGCTTCTTTGCCTTCAACCCCCACAAGCAGCAATTTTTTTCTTTATTTTGCTTCATTTTTACTTCATTCTTACATACCGTGCCCCAGTGTATACATAGTATATACAGAAACATATACACACAATGATATCAAGGCACATGAAAAAATCATTGAATCATATCTCAGTGAGTATCATTGTACTTGAGTGAGTATCAGAAATACTAGGCAATGTCCTGGGATTGGCATAAAATAAACCTTCTGACATTTTATTTCTCCCCTTCGGCAATCTATTGTGGAAAAACATGTAGGTGGCATGAATATACTTACCCTGATGATTTTAGATTATCCTATGTA